>RJWM01004481.1:35792-101099 GCA_004363535.1 Dasyprocta punctata | reverse complement strand
CACTGCATACTACCTTCTAGCAATCTTTTTCAAGTAAGATGTTCCAGGAACTAGAAGAATATATTTATGCATATTTTATTATGTATGTCAGAGTTTCCTAGTAATGTTAACTCAGATATATTAAGAAAATGAGTACCTGACAAAAATAGGCCATGGAAAAACATACTTCTATAACAAACAACATGATCTAAGTAATTGCTCAACTTCCTGAAACAAACAAGATATTTGTTATTTTGCCAGGATTATAGCAAAAATGTTTCCTGGTCCATATCACACAAAGGGTAGAGAAAAATGTAAAGTTCCTACAGACCAAAACGTAAATTTTTGGAGATGTCAATAGAGTTGCTTTTGTCCCAGGTTTGAATTTTTGACCTTTACTTTTTCCTCATGAGCTTTGCGAATAACCTTGCAATAGTTGAAGCATTTGATCTGGATTTTACTCTATCATGTGTCCAAGTGTTCCTTTCTGTACTAAGGGAAAATTCCATCTTCATTCCCTACAACAGGGCTTAATGGAAGTTTAGATTCAGAAGAGGGGTTTCATTCTCAAGGTGTTCCAATACATTCGATGTCAAAAAGTAATTGGAAGCCCAGTAAGAAATCTGACTTTTTGCACATCTTTAATGTCACTTTCCCCTAGAAATAGAAGATAAAAATGAGTAGGCAGAACAACCCCGCTGGGAAATGTTTCTGAGACCTAAATGTTACCGAAAACGGTAACATGAGAAATCTATTCCTTCGAGCTTTAGGGTTCTTAATAAAGATTCCAGAAAGCCAAAACTTTCTTGGTAACAGGAGATGACAAAGTTGCAAAGAAATTTTCCATTTTCTGAGCTCCCTTCTTTAGGATTATTTTCTTTACCATAGATAATAGTGATAGTTGCGTCAAACACTCAGCCTTCTTATTAATGTAAGAAAAAGGCCAGAGAAAATTATACTTAAGCGGTGAATAGATTTGACTTCTTATAATTAGTCTTGACTTGCATAGTAGACTCCTTCTCCTGGCTACTTTTGGTACATTTATTTCTTGTGATTGTTAGCAGCTCACACTAACTGGTTGTAAGCTGGCTAAACCGGGTTCTTGCAAGCTACAGGAGCCAGGAAGAGCTTCACTGTAGTTTCACCGTCCATACTCCCTCAGGAAGTTTCTCTTCTCTAGTCAACAGGATGCCATGTAATCTCTTCCTAACCCTTCAGTGGGGCCACGACCATGGTAACAGAAACAAAGAGCATAAAGTTCTATTGGAGACTGAGAAGGATCATGTAAGCAGATATGGTATTCCTGAGATAGCAGGAATGGACTAAAATTTAAGATTTATTTAAAAGAAACAAAACTGCTTAGCAAAATGATAAATGTTCTCTTTGTAAAATCAATTTTCAGCAACTACAAATAGATATAAAAATGAGTAATGAGCAATAAGGATCTTAATATGCCCAAGGGGTGCCAAACACAACCTTGAGAAGCATAAAGAACACGGTGGAGATAAGGAGATGATGAGCAGAACCTGGACACTGCAGAAGAAGGAAGTATCCAGACTGAAGTCACATTGAGATCACGCTCTTGGATCAAACTGCCTAAAGATGTCTCCAGTTCTTTAGTGAAAAATGATATAAAAACAAGTATATACTTATAATCTGTTGTGCATGATTAAAGCGTAACAGTGAAAGTGTGGATTCTGTAGTGTAGCTTAGGTTGTTCTAATGAACATTTCAGTATTTGCATAGAATCATACAACTATTTGGAATGCTAGGAATTGGGATTATTGCAGTGAAGGTTCTGCGCCAGAATTTTGCAAATAAAAACACCAATCACCATCCACAGTATTTTGTATTGCCAGTTTTTTCTTATATTACTCTGATACCAGTCAGAACAACCAGTCAGAAAGATTTTTGGGATACCTACAGGATTGACTTTTTCATTCATAATTCTTCTTACAGGAGTCATGACACTTCAAAGCTTAATTTGAAAAATCAGCACATATTTTCCAGCAGCAATTCTCTAGAGGGAGAGAGAGAGACAGAGAAACAGGGGGTGGGGAGAGGGAGAGAAAGAGAGAGAGAGAGACAGAGACAGAGAGAGAGAGAGAGAGAGAGAGAGAGAGAGAGAGATTGGGGTGGAGGTGCTACTATCGTGCAATTGCGCTCCATAGATATCAGTCCAGGGGAAGTTGAAGTGCAAAGATCACACTCTCATTTAGGTTTCTCATTTTTAAATTTGTTTTGACAGAATGTAAACAAAAATGGTTATGCTTGATGTGATTTATGATTTAAATATCTTTCAATGGTATCCATCTGTGCCTGATTTAATAACCCATTTCTGAATATCATCATTAGTTATATGGAGGAAAGCACCATCCGAGCAGAGTGAGACATCACATGATCTCTTCAATCACCTAGAGAAAGGGGGAATTATTAAACCCTCTTTCAATAAGTTCAGCTCCATCAGGTTTTTTTTTTTCTTTTTCCTCAAGAACAACAGATCATTATTTCCTGGCTGAACATCAGATGCCGTATTCTGTGTGCATTTTAAGATCCGTGCTACATGGAATCATGGATCTTTAGTACTAAGAAGCACACTCATAAAGCTGAGATTCTGGCATCTGGAGAGGCAGTGGGACAAGTGTTCTCAGTGTAACGTCACAGAAACCAGGTGAAATATGAGTCTTTATAGACTTGATGGTGATAATGTGTGTGTGTATGCCTGTATGTGTCTGCGTGTGTCTGTTGTCCGTATTTCCTTTAGGTGAGCACACGGTTTATGTGCATGCAACCCCACCAGAGTGTTCAGTCAGGTCACTTTGGTGGGCCTTTTTTATAGATCACTTTTCAATATGGTATTTGTTTCCAAACTGCACAGAGACTGCTTATTGTATATTCAAACTTATCAAGCTTACGAATGTTCTCTGTACTTATGGTAGCCCTCACTGCCTCACCTGCTGAGAATCAAACAAATACCAGTGTGACTTAAGAATGTTTTTCTTGCTGCTGCAGTGAGATGCTTCCTCAGGGACCCTAGGAATAGCAACAACCCAGGAAACTCCATCAATGTTGTAGCTACCTGCCTGAGCTTTGGTTAATCTTCTAGAACTTGAAGCTTAGGTAGAGGAAGTGAGTGGTAACACACCTGAAAGTATAAATTGGAAGAGATCAGAACATTTTCTTTTCCCTGTCTTACCAGTAAAGCTCCCAGCTTGCCACAGTCTTCCAAACATCCCCACTCTTCCTTAAAATGAGATCATAACCGTGCTGTATTCATAGAACATTTTCTCACTGTTTCAGAGATTATCAATTAAAAAAAAAAAAGCAAAGACCACAAGGCTTGAATTCACTTGAATTGTCTAAAAACAATTATGTTGGCTTTTATCTAGGCAAATGTTTTTAAGTGTCCATTAAATCTTATCATTAGTGGCCTTGATGGTAATGTAGTCTAAGCTTGAGCTTCTAAGTTGGAAAGGGTTCATTTTCTAAACAGGCCCTTGTGGGAAATTGTCCCTTTATAACTGATAACTGATAGAATTCAGTGAACTAGACCTTAATATGAGTATTCTAACCTCTTTGTGGTATAATCTGATTGTGTATACTGTTAGGGCTTCTGATACTTCTTGTAAGAGATGTCACTCATTTATATTAAAAGATAAAAAATGTAATTTTTTCGTTTTATTCTTTTTTTCGACTGGTTGCAAAACTAACAATCACATTTGTATTTGACCTTAAAAATGATTATATGAGGAGCAGTCTAAAAGATTCAATAAACTTTAGAAGTTAATAAACTTTAAATGGTATGCAAATAAAGAATGACAGCTATGCGCATTCTAAAGGAAATCATGCAGGGAGAATGCATAATGTGCACAAGTGAATTCTAAGGACGTGGTATTCCCTTAGTCTTAAAAGAAGAAAGAGGAGGGAGGTAGAATTAGAGGAAGAAAGAAGAACTGAAGAGGAGGAAGAGGATGTAGGACTTGCTCAAACCTCTGTTTAAATTTTATTTAAATAGCTAGAAAATGTTTGTGAAACGAGTGTATACTTAGTCATTCTTTTTAAACTTGGAAAGGAACACATTAATAAAGGAAATAGTTTAGAGTGAGGGAAACTTTTGTCAGTGAGTAGTCTTAGTTTTAACTCTGGCAGAGTATAATGTAGTACAGTCCCAACTTTGCCTAACACTAAGTGATTTGCTTAGGCTCTAAATTTTTACTTTTTCTCTATCCATATATTGCCATCTTTCTCACAGAGCTTGGTTATTGTCAAACTGTAGTGTGTAATCAAAGTATACCACAAATTTCTTATTATCATTATTTAGTTAGTCACACTTAGTGCAGTTGAAATGGGTCTAACTTCCTGTTCTACTGCTAGCAAGAAGTGCAATCTGAGGAAACTGCTTTCCTTCCTAGGTGTTGGGAAGGAAAGGAGGGTTGTAATAAACAGTCCATGTGTTCACTTTCAGTACAGAGCCCTGATTAGATAACACAGAAACTATAGGCCAGTGACTCTGTCTGCCAATTTCCCCACTAACTGTCAGTTTCTAAAAAAAGAAAAGAAAAGAAAAGAAATATTCTCTAAAGAGGCACTTGGTGGCTCAAAAGGGTTAATGCAGATTCCTAAACTGCCTAGTGACAGCAGAAAAATAGTGATATTTGGATGACTATGACAAAGAATTTGATCTTCCCTCATTTGTAGTGCCAAAGTGGCATTGCATAAGCTGTCAAGCTCCTAGCACTAGAAACCTATCACCAAATATTAATTTACCTGTTGTGTGCATCTAATAACTGACAGCTCTGAATCCCATATCATTTTTGGTGGCCTTCCCAGTGACATGTTCTTTGATTAAGAAAATAGTCGACCAGAAAGCCAGTGTGTCCCTAATGTGGCCACCTCAGTTTAACCTCCTTATTATGCTGGAATATTTTCTCCTAAATTAGATTTCCTGTCTTCATAGTGGCAGTTTACATGAATTTAATACATTATAAAATGTGCAGTCCCCTTGAGATTCTGTGATAGATTGTGGCATTTGAAACCCATATTTCCATGGGAAATAAAAGCCTCGGCCACAGTCAAATATTTTATCAGCTTAGCACTATCTTGAGATAATGGCACTATTAATGCTTGTCATCCCTGTCTGCTTCCCAGGGCTTGTGTGGACTCTTTTCTGACTTCTGAACAAGACAGAGAAAGTTTTAGAGTTTTGTGCACTACTAGTAATAGCCCACATAGATAAGTACCTTTTGTTCTGTGTTGTCTGGCATAGAATTGTACACAATGGGCTCCTCTATTATTTTCCCCTTGCTGATATGGAGTCTGGTTATAAATTATGCTATGTGGGACAGGATGGCTCTGTATTTCATTCTGGCTTGTGGGACAGGTGACGCAGTGTCAAGGGATGGCCACACAACTGTGAGCACTTAATAGAGTACCTAGAAGAGGAAAGTGTGAGAAAAAGGCAGAAAACAAAACCCTAACGCTTGACAAAATGGAATCAAAAGATCTGGAATAAAAAGGTCAGCAACTTACTATCTAAGAAATTTCAGAAGCTCCTAGATTAAACAGAAAAGAACAATTAAAATTGAATCTTTTGTTGTTTTATTCAACCCCATTTGACTACATGGAGAACACAATAAGAGAAATAAGAATGACAGCTATGTATACATTTAGGCTTGCTCTCTTGCCCTCTTAGGTATCTGACTTCACTATATTTTAATTATCCAGAAGTTGAGTTCATAAATGTGGAGAGTTATTTTCAACTACGAATTGTATCGACATTTTTCTCGTCCCACATTTTCACAAGATAATGCTAGTGTCTAGTCAAAGGGCACAACACTCCCTAAGGGATTTGTCACTTCCCATTTCAACATTGGCCTTGTTTCTAAATTCTGGTACACTAACAGTCGCCATCTAACTTCTTTGGTAGAATGTGATGTATATTGTGATGACCAAACAGAAATCGACACCTCTATTTTTGGTAATGTTCAAACACTGGTCCAAACAGTAACTGTACATGCATAGGGATGGAAGTGTTCTAAATTAGATGAGAGTGTTCTTTCAGGCTGAGTCTTCTCTTGACATTCTGATATAAAAAAGAGAACTGAAATCAAAGAGATGTTATATACACAATGATTTAGATATTGTTTATAGCTTGCAGATGTGGAAGGGAAAAGATACAGTTTAATCAAGTGCCAAGATATAACTGTGAAAAGTAAGGAATCTGGTTTTAATTAAACATCAACAGGACTGGGAAAGGATCAGTGTAAATATATCTAGTAACTATAATGAGCCAAATTCATTTTCCTCCTGTATTCTGCATCGTCTCACTGATGGGTCCAGAATCATACTTCCATTTTCCAAGAAATTATGCTGTCAAATATTGTTATATATAGCAGTTACACAATGTATTCCAGTTTAAGAGAATTAATTTATGAGAGACAACAAAGTCTATGCTACCATGTTGTTGTAGTCAGGGGTTGCAGTGAGAATAATTACGTACAGGACACAGAATTTATAATATTATTTTATTATGATCACCCAGAGTTAAATACAAGAAAGTGCAGGAAAACTGCCCAAAATGCTAAAGACCTAAAATATTCAGCCAAGGCATAGATCCCATAACAGTGTCCTGCATGTGTCCAGCTGATGACCTAGAACCCAGGACAATGCCTCCCACAAGTCCAACTAGAGGTCCAGACCCCACGACAAGCACTCATGCCAGTCTGTTTTGTGGATCTGTGCTGAGAAGGCCTAAAGGTCAGTGGTGGAAGCTAGAAAGTCTATGATAGTGGGATGAAGGAGCTGTGTCAGTAGGTTGAGGGTTCTATACTGGAGCCAAGAAGTGACACTCGAAATAAGGACCAGAGCTCTCCTGAAAAGTACCACAGCCATCCTCAGTGACAGTGAGGTCCCAAGCTCCTCCAACAATGAAAACAGTCAAGTACATGTCAAGAAGTCAGCACGACAAGCTTCTTCTGGAGATTAAACAGCACACATGTTCCCCTCTGGAGCCAGGAAGCAATGCTCAATATAAGGAGCAGAGCTCTCCCAAAGTGAGCCATAGCCATTCTCAGAGACAAGGTCCCAAGCTCCCCCATTGATAATGGCTGAATTCATATCAGGGAAGCTAGCCATGACAAGCTCCTCCAGGAGAACCAATGGCTCCAAACAACAACCCTTAGGAGAACCCACAACACCTCACTCTTCTTCTCCATGTCTCTGTATATGCTGGCAAATTTCCTCAGGTGGGTCATCTACACGCAGCACCATACTGATTTAGTTTAGCTGGTGTTAACTACCAGTTTTTAATCCATAACACATATTCTTGGTAAAACACATTTTGCTAGTGAAGGGAGAGGAAATGTAGTAGTAGAGACATCTTACATCAAGCTTTAGCACTCATGGTAGCTATCAGAAATTTCTCTCAAAGAATGCTAGCAAGCTTTATGAGTCACACCCAGGAGCACATCACATTCTGGTAACTGCTAAATTTGCAACATGACAAGGTTGAAGGTCAGCTCTTCAGGAAGCAGATTCTGAAGCAGAGATTTGAAAGGAAGAAGTTTATGGAATGGAGTTCTTGAGTTAAACTTAGGAGATGTCATAGTAAATAAAGCTGGATTGGGTAGAGAGGAAAGAATAAACTGTAATGCAGCCTTGGTCCTGGCAATATTATCAAAGTAATCCCAATTGGGGTGAGAAGCTGGTCCTTCATACTCCAACATGGACAAGTCACTTCATGTGGACTGCCCTGCAAAAGGGTCAGCTCCTTAAGTGAGGATTCTTTCTTCAGCTAAGAGCAAGTACCAGAGAGAGATACGCCCAGCACTCTGAAGCCTCAGTACTTTGGGATGATGAGTGCAGTTGTCCTGGAGAAGAATCTCGGCAGCATATCCAGGCATCTGCCATAGGAGTGTGTGTAATAAGGAAGCAACATGTTAGCATGGGAAGCACACAAGCTTTAAATTCAAACAGACTTAAGTTCAAATCTTGGATCAGACAATGACAAATTATGACAACACTGGTCAATTCACCAAGACTGAGGAAGTTCCTGCTTCCTCATCTGAAAATAGGAATAAGACAATGGCCCTCACTCTGCTATATGATTATTAAATCAATCAGTATAATATAATAATAGCTGTGTGCCTGGCATATGTTAGATGTTCAGTAAGAGTTAGTGCTCTACTTCCACTGCTCCATCAACACCAGAGGACAACTAGTCAATTAATAAATATTTGTCATTTGCCTGTTGACCACTGTGCTCACAATGTTAGTGAAAAAGAATAAATACAAGACACAGTTCCTGTCTTAAAGATACTTAGCAAATAAAACAAATAAGACTGACACACTAAGACAATTGCAAGTGATAACACTGGAAAATCATTGAATGTTAAATAAAATGTATGGTTATAGGAAAAGATCAATGGGAGCCAGACTAATCAGGCAATAAACAAACTTGTTTCATGGAAGCAGTAACTCTTGAACTGAGCCTTAAAGGGTAGATCAAATTTAAATGCTTAGTAGAAGTAAAAGATTCTGAAGGAGGGAATCTTCACTGAGACGGATGAGAAAGAGCAGGGATTTCTCTGACTTGAGTGTCATTGTATAGATGGAGCTACAGAGTTTTGAAAAGCTATTCATAAACTGTCACCCCTGCAGTTTAGCCTAATCCCTCCACAGCACTGCAAGGCTGACTCTCTTTAACCTATTAAAATAGCACAGGGCCAGTGAAAACTGGGATTGTGTGTATAAGAGAAGCTAAGGTTTATTTATACAGTCACACATGATCCCTCACTTCTATTGACTTTCATGTTACACTTTACTATTCCTTCACATCAAAAAAGTCACTCACCCTAAAACTTGACTTTTATAATTATTAAAATACTTAGTCATAGACTAAATCATATCTGCATAAGTTGTGTGTAGATAAACTCTACCTTTCTCCTGTTAATTTGGCACTGATGAGCCACTGGACAGTATCAATCTGAAAGAAAGGGACCATGTTTTGTTCATTTTTGTGTTTCCAGTGTCTTAGCACTTTCTTTGCTGCAATAACAAATAACTACACACTGGGTAGATTATAAACAATTGTGTATTTAACTTGTGGTTCTAAAACCTAGGTAATTCATGATTTTAGGGCCACATCTGGCAAGAATTTTCTCACTTCAGAACGATTCAGTTTTAACCTGACTTTTGGAGGAAACGTTCAAATCATAGCATATAGTGTCTAGAATAAACTGGCAACCTAATTGGGACTGAATGGAATAATTTGATAATAGTGGGTGAATTTACCTAACCAAATGTGTTGTAAAGCAAAAGGATAAAAAGCAAGTGTTTAGTGAAATTATGCCTAGATCTTGTAACCTGAACAACAACTTCTAAAATAACAATATGCAATATATTAACTAGTATTGATTTCTTACTGTTTCTTTTAATTCTGTATTATTTCTATCCTTTTTCCTGTTTTACTTTTTTAAAAAATGTATTTCCTAAAACCAAAGAAAGAGATTGAGTGGGGAAAAAAAAGAAATTATAGAAGACCTTGGGAAATACGTGTGGCAGTGTAGGCTCAATAACAGTGACTGTGATTTTGGATCAGAAAAGATATATAATCAAAGTGGTTTACAATGGATCAGTTTAAAAGATTTTAAGAGACAGGGCAAACTGCCTGAAACAATTTTGATAACCCACACAATTTTATTAGTAATAGCTGAAGATATATAATAGCACAAAGGTAACTCCTAAATTAGAAGTCAAGACATAAGAAACCTTGGAGGGGACAGAAAAAAAAAGCACCAATTAAAAGTAGTGAAGTACTGTACATGTGTTCTCCAAGAATGGAAATTAAAAAAGGAAAGCTCAAAACTAAAAATAAAGCTTTTGGGGCACATTGTAGTTGTTCAGACACACAGGAAGACAGAAAATCTGACATTGCATAGAAATCTGACATTACCTAGAAACAGTTCCTTGAGGGCAGAAGAGACCAAGTATAAACCAAACATTACCAAAATGTCAAGGGTAGTTAAAACATCACTAGGACTCATAATAAAGAAATCATTGATGCCCTTTGACAAAGTGGTACTTAAGGTTACTGATGGGTTTGAAAGGTTACAGGTGAAGCAAGGAGCAGGGAGTAAATATATGGAGGTCACAGGCACTACAATGGTGAATTTTGTATGTTAGCATTACTAGGCTATGATACCCAGCTCCAAAGCTAAATGCCTTAAACATCAGTGCAGATGTGGCTATGAAGGTGTTATTTTTGGATATAATTAGCATTTTTAATAAAGAAGATTATTCTCCGTAACAGAAATGGGCCTCATCTAATCAGTCAAAGCCCTTGAACAACTTAGCTCCCCTAGCGAAGAAGGAATTTTGTCTCCAGGATGCCCTTGGATTAACACTATCACATCACACTTTCATAGGTTTTCAGTCTGCCAGTCTATCTACAGTCTTGGAGCTTTTCAAGTTCCACCACATGAGCCAATTCCTTGAAACACATCTCTCTATTCCACTCTATCGATTCCATTGCTCTGGGGAATCCTTATGAATCTAACTAATGCAGACATTATGCAATAATTTGATAAAATTTAAATTGAAAAGATAAAAATGATAGAGGAGCAGGAAATCCAAGCGCTATTGTTTCTGAGCTATACAGTATCGATCTGGGAGTAATATGATTTCAGCTTACACTTTGCAACTACATAATGTTGCCTAGGTCCTCTCCTTCAATTCAGAACCAAAGTTTTCTCCATCCAGTGAGGCCAAATCCACTCAAATCAAGGACCACATTAGTTCAGGGCATGATTTAATTGACCAACATTATTGCAGGACTTTTGTAATTAATTCTTGGACCAAATGAATACATACAGAGTCTTCACACTTCACTCTCTGTTATCTGTCATCAATGCCAAAATGCAGCAACACCCTGATATGATTAGGCAACTAGCTGCCCTAACACCCAAATATTCCTTTTTATGTTTTCTGCTAGTAATGTCTTTATCTTCTTTGCCTCAGAGAAATTGAGTTAGTTCTTCAAGACCTTGGTCAGAAACATTTTCCCAGTATTTTCTCCAATCTTACTCCAGATGACATCAATTGCAACATATGTGAATGACATCGTGACTTTTTTTTCCTAGTGTAATTGTGGTAGAATGGTAGTAATGTTTGAAGTACTTTTCTCTAACATTTGTAAAAATGTGTGATTTTTTTACACATATACATACTTAATCTCATTTTATCTGTAGGGCAGTCCACGAGACATATCCACATTTTATAGGTAAAGGAACTGAAGATTGCAATTTATTTTATTTACCTTAAAACTTACTGATGATAGGTGATAGAGACCAAACGCAGATCTCTATTTGTCTTATTCCAGTGTCTGTGCTTCTGACTATTCCCTGCTACTCCTATGAGTTGTCAGGCTACTCACTAAATTGCCAGGTCCATATGAAAGGGGCCCTGTAACTCATTTTAAAACTGAAGCAACTTACATAGTGCAGGCTCTCTGACAGCCATAAATGTTCCTAGAATTAAGTATTAATGATGTTGAGAAAACAAACAAAATGGGCTTATGGAATTAAAGCACATTTATCAACCATAAATAATAGAAAAATGCATGATATAAAACAAAGGAAAAGCAGGCAAAAGCTAAGTTCAAGAAATAGTCATTTCTTTTCTTAGACAAGCAGTAAGTTTACATTGATCCACTACTCTCCCCTGGATTCAAGTTAATATTTCTTTACTGCTTACTATTTCGCTAAGAGCTATAAGATCAGGTTTTGGTTTTTGTTGTTTTGTTTTGTTTTGTTTTGCTTTGTTGCGAGTTTGAAAGAGCCAGTCTTGTTTTCTTTGGAACAGTGTTCTCCTGAAGCAAAGCCTTTTCTTTCAGAGAAAATCCTCACTCCTAGGGTTCTTTGTTCTTCCAACATTGGTCCCTGAGAGCCTCTCTCTAGAGCAAGTCTGGAACCAGATTCCCCTCCTTCCTTTGAACAGTTGAGAAAATTGTCTTTGGTCTTGGCTATCTTTGCACTGTTGGAAGCTTCAGCTGTCATGACTCTTTGCCTCAGCTACTTCAATAACCTCCCTCCAGCAAAAGCTGGGTGAATGCTTAAGTGAATTGACTTTAAAAAATGATAAGCACATTTTGATACAGAACTAATATCTAACATAAAAAACAAGTTACCTTACTACAAGCAAGACAACTTCTTCACAAACAGTACAAACTGAAGATTCAATTTAAATGATAAATAGATAAGGAACCCAGTAATTACAGACAAGATTTGAAAAACAAAATATATAGGCATATCTCAGAACAACTTACTATCTAGTGAAGAAATCCCTACAGTAATAAACTAAGAATTAGCTGTCCAGAATGAAAACCTTGCCAGGTGTGGTGGTGCACCTCTATAATCCTAGCACTTGGGAGGCTGAGGCAGGAAGATCACCATGAGTTCGAGGCCAGTTCAAGACCAGCCTGCACTACACAAGATCCTATCTCAAAAAAAAAAAAAAAAAAAAAAAAGAAGAAGAATGAAAACTTTTCTCCTTTTGAAAGAAATGTTTGATTCTGTTCACCAGCTGTGTTAACACAGCTGTCTTAAATTAAATTAAACCAAAGTGTGTTTCTCTTAAAAATTTGCAATCCATTGTTTTAAATATTTACCGATTGTGCTCAATTCACAGGCACCGGGCTAGATTATAGCATTTCTACTTGCTTATCTGCTAAAACTAAATGCAATATTTCTGTCCAGTTGTCTGTGTCATCAATCATCAGCTGAGTGACCTGACAGTAGACTTAGGAAGAAGGTGGAGAGCTCAGTAATGAGGGCAGTAAAAACACAGGTTATAATGAAGGGAGAAGGTGACAAAGTGGAATGATTTCTACACGATAGAAATAGAAAGCCATTATACATTTTAAAAAGGAGGGTTAGGGACTGAGAAGACATTTGAGTGGTCATGGTTTGGGTTGAATATGAGTTGGCTAGTAAAAGACAGACGTAAAACGCATGATAAATTTACCTGAAAGTTATACATGAGCTGTAAGAGTGGAATGGAAGCAAAGTAGTCACTACATAATAATAAATCTTGAACTAGAAACATTTCACAACTTTTATCCATCTCTCATTTTCATATAATAACTATTTTTTATTTTGTTGGGAAGACTAACCCAACATAATGTCCTCTGTAACTCCCTCATTCCTCATTCCCCCAACAAGCAGGCCAGTGAATATGATGGAATCTGAAAGTAGCAGGCTAGCTAGTGTGGACAGGCCACTGTGGCCAACCCACCAGGATGGCTTTGTCCCATTAACACACACCATGATTACACAACGTGTTCTAACTTCTTAACAGTCTTCCTCCCTGTTTTATCACAAAAATAGAAATAGATAAAATATTATTGGCACCAAGCAGGAGCGGCCTTAACAGCGAGTCATTTTATGTAATTCCTTCCAAACAAACAAGGTTAAAATTCACTGACCTTCACTGAACTTCTCAGGTTTCAAAAAATTTGTATCCTAGATGTTAGATCATTCCCAATGACATTTGAGATCACTGTTTTACCTACTAATCTATACTTATTATCTCTCTTTATTCAATACCTATACTAAAATTCTTTACACTATTACACTCACCTATAACTTAAAGCGTGAACAAACTTATTAAAAATGTTTGTTTTTATAGTACATATTTTTTTCTCATTTTTTACCCTTTCTTCATGTTCTCCTCTGCTTACTCCATTCAAGCTACTTCAGTGAACTGTTTTCATTAAGTTCATGTAAGACATATGTTGATTTATTTTTTAAATTTTTAAATTTTATTTTAAAAAGAATAAAACCGAGCAAAATAAAGCAGAATAAGACCTATCAAAACAGGCCAGTATAAGTGACATAGGACTTCAAAACAACATGAAATCAACAATAGTTACCATAGTGTTTCTTGTTGTCTTCAAAATAGCTGCAGACACCTTCAGACAGTAAAAATCAAATAAAACAGAACAGAATAGAAACAATAGAAACAAAACAATGAAAGCAAT
The DNA here is from genome assembly GCA_004363535.1 of Dasyprocta punctata. Classification (NCBI taxonomy): domain Eukaryota; kingdom Metazoa; phylum Chordata; class Mammalia; order Rodentia; family Dasyproctidae; genus Dasyprocta; species Dasyprocta punctata. The sequence goes on along the minus strand of RJWM01004481.1, from coordinate 87,085 downwards.
AGATTTAACTTTAATTCATTTTAGTCATACTAAGTCTTACTATGGTTTGTCCTCTCTGAAATTCATATTGGGATTTGATTGCAGTTGAAAGGTATGACCTAGTGAGAGATATTTGCGTCAAGAGGTGGATTCCTCATGAATGGTTTAATGCCTTTCTTGAGGGAACAGATTAGCTATTATAAGAATTTGGTCTCTTCCCTCCCTTCCATGCATGTCTAATAACCCTCTGCTTTGTGCCATGATTTAAAGCAGATACAACTACAGACATTATAAACCCCAGACACCAGAACCACAAGCCAAACTAAAGCTCTTTTCTTTATAAATAACCCCATCTCAGGTATCCTTTTATAGCAACTGAAAGCAGATCAAGACAAATAACAATGGTGTAACATTAACACACGTACAAAACAGTATGAAATAAAATGCTGTTCCACCTTTAACCCCTGTTTCCAATTCTCCTTCCTAGAATAACTTACTAGGTAACACTTTCAGTTGTGCATCTAGAATTATGTAATACACAAATAACAATTCCTTTCTACATTTTCCTTCAAATGCTATCATGCACTTTGCTGCTCATTTCTTTTTCACGTATGATAGGCTGCGGTCTGAATGTTTTTGTCCCTCCAGAATTCACACATATGCATGCTCCCCACCAAGATGAAGAAATTAAGGGAAGGGGACCTTTGGAAAGTGACCAGATTATTTATTTCTGTAATAGGCAACTTTCCCTTTGCTAAGACGCAATATCCACTAAAGAAAATTTAGAAGGGGGTAGATTTAATATTCTCAGTTTCACTTAATGATCTGTTGATTCAAAGGCAGAGACATCATGGCAGAACAAAACTGCTAAGTTCATGATAGCCTGGAAGCAGCAGAGGAAGAGTCCCAGAGCAGAAGAGGCAACACCAGACATAGATCCCCAGGGCCATGCCTCCATGACCCATCCAGACACCCCAAGAAGTGTGCTCCACAAGTCCCTGGGATGGATACCAAAGGCAGTCAAGCTGAAATTCTACCTGAACTGCTGCAAATACACAAACTAAAATTTTTTATTTCACTTTTCCCTCTTCAGTTGCTTGCTTCTACATTCTTTTATTGTGAATATTTTAGTACTGTTAACCTGTTCTTATTATAAATCACACTAGAACAAATATGTCATTTCACATGTTGGAGTTGTAGTATAAGTTTTTAAAAATGTAATTGTCAAGCACCATGTACGGGCTGCTGCTGGAGTGGGGACAGCCACATCCAAGCCTCTCTCCGTGAGACAGCACTATTCATGGACTCTGGAGGGAGACAACCAGGCCTCACCAGGAAGCCATCTCTGCTAGGAAACCATATCATTTTCATTATTTTATTGGATTGGGTTTTATTCTCTTTTGTTTTGTTTGGATATGCTAAATCTGATGGCATGAGCAACTACTTGAAAGATAGCAAGACAGAGTATGGTAGCCGTTTTGGATTTACTATTGGCTTGTTTTGAAGGCTTTTAATGCATTCATTATTTTGAATTTATTGTTTCTATTCTATTCTGTTCTGTTCAATTTTTACTATGTCGGAAGGTATCTGCAGCTATTTTGAGGACAACAAAAGGCATTATGGTAACTATTGTTGATTTCATAAGATTTTGAAATCCTGGATCACTTATACTGGTTTATTTTGATTGATTTCATTCTGTTTTATTTTCCTTGGTTTTATCCTCTTTAAAATAAAAATAAAAATAAGTGTAATTGTTAACTCTAAGGACTTGTGTACTTTTATCTTTTTCATATATTGCTAAATTGCCCTTACTATAAAATGTATCTTTTATACTGTTGTCCAACACATTTGTCAGTGTGATGTGTTGTCAATCTTTTTGATGTTTTCCAGACTAAGAAATTGTGTCTCAATGCAGTTTTAACATGAATCTGTATTATCATGAGTGGATTTGTATAACTATTCACCTGTTAAGAGCCCTTTGGATATCTTTTTCTGTGAGCTGTATATGCTTTGTCTTTTCCCATTTTCCTATTAAACCATTGGACCATTGCCTTAGCAGTATGCTAGCATTCTTGTATATAGAAAAATTAATCTTTTATCTATAATATGAATTGTGAACATTTTTCCAACATAACCTTTGTGTATTTTCTGTGTTTATCACATTATTTCTCATGATTTTTAAAAGTTTTAGTCAAGTAAATGTATTAATCATTTCTCTTATGATTTGTCTGAGTCATTCTGAATCATTTTGAGAAATTCTTTCCTTGTTTGAAGGTTACATGAAAAATGAATCTAATGATTTTTACCTTTATGATTTCATTTTATCCACTTGTCTTATACTTACTTTCCCTTCCTTCCCAAATTTCTTTGTGTATAATTTATTTATTGTCAAGATTTATGGCAATTACACTCTATTTTATAACTATAACATCCACATTTGTTCAGGTACTAGTCTTAATACTCTTCATCTTCCAGTTGTATCCATACAATCAATCATTAGAGTCCTAATGTTTATCATACATTCCTAATGCTTTTCTCTATAAGTTTCACTAGGTTGCCTATTCATCCCTTGATGTCAACCTCTAGTAGTGTCTTCAAGAAGGCCTCACGGTAATTAGACCTTAATCTTAGAAAACAGTATTGCTCTACCTTCGAGAATTTGCCATAGAGAAATCTGATTATAATGTCAGTCATTAAAAATCACAGAATATTTTTTGCTGGATTTCAAAAACTCAATAGCTATTGACATTCCTAAGTTCTTGGGAATACCAATTTACTGTAGGGTTGTTTCTATTGTTGCTGCTGCTTGCAATCACTGAAATATTGACTCTCACATCATGCTTTCCTGAAAACTGGTCTGTGTTAAATATTTCACATGATAAACAATGGATACACAAGAATTATATATTAAGCATTTGTAACCAAAAATGTTAAAGATCTTTGCAAACATGCTTTTAACAATTTGTTACAAAACAAAAACTGGGGGAAAATCTGCATTCTGTCTGCATTCTTGCTTCTAAAGTGAGTGACATCTAACTCTTGTGTCCATTCACAAAGATCTCCCCAGCACTTGTCTTAAACAGAGAGTTTGCATTAAAACAAGCTATGTCTCTGTCTTAAATAAAGTAGTATTTTTTCCACTGAAAAACATTTCTATCCTGTGTCTAACATGTTTATAACATGCGTATTTCCTTCTGTGAATCATATGGTGCATTAGTTTGTTTTAATGAGTCAATAGAGATCTATCACTTAATCACTAAGAAAGTTTGTTGGTTTGTTCGTTTGTTAGTGTCTCCAAAACACATCATGCGAAAAATGTGGTTTCAATGCTTAGGGACCCACTCTTCTCCTGGACATGATTACTGCCTGCCTAACTAATATTCACTGATGAGATGTCAGTCAGCTGTAAAATCTTTAGTGAGAGTTTGTTTAATGATGCTCACTAATTTTACTGTGTACTAAGTGCTTGGCATTGTACGAAGACCTTTAACATATTTTATAGTTGACAGACTTAGCATATTAAATTCCAACAAAAAAATAAGTAGATACCATCAATACTTAGATTTTACAAAGCAGAAATTGAGTCCTAGGTAGATAAGGAACTCACTTAGGACCATACAACTAGAGAGAACAGAGCTGTAACCTAAAGCTAGGTATTCTGGTTCCAGAGCCTAAGCAGTCTACCAGCTTCACCACTACTTGAACATAGCAGCCAGCTAGTACCAGTGATGACAACCTCACTAATATTCTTTTTATAGTGTATACATTAAGACCACTCAGAAGAATGCTTTGACTTAACAGGCCCTCTGATTTTCTAAGTCTGGCTCCTGATAACATTAAGGCGATGGTTAATACAGCAAAATTAGTGTACCTGGGTGAAAATAATAATTTAATGTTTGCAGCTGCTTGAGTTTTTCCCTTTTTAATCCATTATGTGGGTGTAATATTAATAGCTCTATTGAGTGGTTAAAGAATATGAAGTAGATCTGTCTGTTTCTCTGTCTCTCCCTCAAACACACCATACATACAAACGCACTTTCATATCCATGACATGTGCAGACTTTTGAGAATGAGGATACAAATTCCAGAAATTCCACATCTGGGCAAAGCTTTCTTTATGCTTCAAATTATGCACCAGGCAAGACTGACTGTGGTCTGATTGTTTATTTCTTTGCTGCCTCTGTGCTCTTCTGGCAACAGAAGTAAGAGCATCATTATCACATTATCATGCTTTTCCACTTAGAGCATGATAAAGTTGCAGTGAATGCAGTTTCTTCTGGAGAAATAAAACTTTTGCCTCTTTCTAGTAATTTGAAAACTTGAGTAAAAGCAGAAGGAAAAAAAATTGAACCGAACATTGTTATCAGGTGGAGAATAATACATTTGTATAAATATGTATGCATGTTTTCATAATTTTCTTGCTTATTTTCCTTCACACGTCTTGCAGGAAGTTAAAAAACAACTATAAATCATAAATAAGGAATAAAATGAACTCTACAAAAGTCTCTGATTACTCTATTATTGAAATCCAGCTTAGCAATAATTTCCTTTTCTTCTCAGTGTATTTCTATAGGCAGTCCAAAACAAACCTGTAGGATTTATAGAACACATTTAATATAAATGAAAGGAGGACCATACATAGAAAAAGCAAAAAATTAATTCATATTTCCATCTAGCAAAGATAGATGTGTGGGAGAAACAACATATTCCTAAGGAGAAACACCACCAAAGAATTTAAAATGCTTTGAGAATAATGATACAGGGTCTTTGTGTGCACTGTAAAACAAGTAAGATGTTCACAGGGTAAGCAATTTAATTTTTTTCCATTCCTGCTTCTATTGTGAACTTTGGAATGTCATCTTGCCATGGTTCCTTTAATGATAAAAGTGATTAAATGAACATGATCTAGTACAACTGAAGGAAGATAAAAACTAATCTTCCAGAAGCCAAATGTGTGGTTTGAACTGAGGAAGAAGGCATTTTGACAATAATGTCAGCTACAGAGCTTTCATACAGCAGCTAAAACCAATGAGGAAATAGAAACAAATTCTTTTTTTCATCTACATCTATATGCCCAAAACTATAACTTTACTTTTTGTTTCCCCTAGTTTTATAAAGGAAATCTGAATCCTTAATGTTGAGATTTCTTCTAGACATGTTTATCTCTATACAAATCTTTTGGGACAGTCATAAACCAATCTCATCTATTATAGATACTCATTCTCTGATTTTAATACAAAAATTAATACCTTATAAATCATAACTCTGAATTATAACCTCATGAAGATCTGATCTAGTGTTAATTAAAGAGTATATATAATTTTAACTATATTCAGGATACATCCATAAGAACACCAGATAATTTCAGATGGTCCTGATGCTCATTGTAAAAATACAATTTCAACTATATTTCAGTTATTGCCAAAATATATTTTGGAAGTAACTGAATATTGGCTCTGTTTTTGTAAAGTACATTAAGGCTTCTTAAGTCAGTTCACAGCAAGGTAGAAACTAATATCTATTTTTCTCAAATGTGTTGGGCAAGGCCACCAAAAACTATGTTAGGTGCTAAAATCAGTCATTTTAATAAAGCAAAGGCAATACTATTATATGATATTACTACTTCCAAATACATATATATAATATTTTTATGTAATTCAGTAGTTTTCCATAAGTTAGACTCACTAAAACAATTTTTTCTTTTATCTAGCTATTTGATGCTGAACAACCAGTTTCATGGACTTTATGCTTCTTAATCTAATGTTTCAGTGTAATGCAGGCAGAATCTTTATGTAATTATTATGGATACACAAACATAGCTATAAAACATTTGTTCATAGTATTTGCAATATGGCATGTGCTTTTTAACCGAGTCTGTCAGTTTTACCTGTAAGCATTCACCAACATTAAAAGTTGTCTTCAATTAAAAACAACTTTAAGGCATGATCAATTAATCAAAACAACTTTCCTAACTCAGAAAATTTTAAATCAAAGTGGCAAACCTAATTTATTGCACATAGAGACAAACAAGAGTGCACAGTAAGGAATAATTCTAAAATCCCTCATCAAAGTAATTGAAATTAAGATTGTCAGTGATTGGCTATGGAAGGAAATATGTCTATTAGTATTCTCTGGAAATTTTTTTAAAACAGTGAATATATTTCATCAGTTATGTTTAGTGATAAATACACCTATAAATTAAATATCCTTAAGCTTCAAGCTTTTCATTCTTCATAGCTGCTGTAACAATACAATACGATCTGACTAATTGAAGACACTATGAACTCATCTCATCTATAAAATTCTGATTTGTCATTAAGCTATTTCAACAAGTTTATGCATTCATGAGTAAGTTTTGTACACAAAATAAATCACACACATATTTTACTGCTATTTTCACATATATCTACTCATTTTTGTGTTTAATAAAGAATAGGTTTAGGGCTGAGGATGCTGCTCAGAGGCAAAGTATTTGCTTAATATGTGGGAGGTCCTGAGTTTCATCCGTAGTACCGTAAATCAATAAAAAACCTGAAGGTCATTAAACATGTCTTAGAGAATTAATGCTCCCCAAATTTTGTACTCTACATTTCCTAGCATCTAATACAGAAAAGTTAGAATCATGTGCCTATGCCTGGCCAGTTGATCCTAAAAGGGTGTAACATAGGTCACTTCAGGTCAACGCAGTTAGGATTTTTGATAACTACTCCTTTTCTCCTTTGTCTTTTTGCAATGACTTAGTTGCTCTGCCTTCTAAAAGGAATAGACAATTTCTTTGTTGTTCAAAAGCTTTTTAATAAGATGAGATCCAAGTGAAAGGGGAAAGGAAGGAAACAAAAAGGAAAAAAATATACAAAATAGCTATATCACTAGTTTCTCCAAGTCCGTTGAAAAGAAAGGTTTATGCTAATATGCTAACACTGTTTGGAGTATTTTTTATATCCATATTTGTACTTGGAGTAGCTACTTTTAAGATACCAATGACAATGTAATAACTGTTGCTATTCTCTTACTATTTTGTTATGAAATTTTGTTTTATTTTTCCCATAAAATTAAAAAAAAAGAAATCATTAAATCACAAAATATTGTTAATGGAAATTGCTCGAGTTTTAAAATAATAAAAGTGTAAAGGGCATAAAAACCTTGAGGATATTATTTGAAGTGAAATAAGTCACCTGCAAAAGTCAAATCTAGTAATGTGAAGCACATGGAGTAGTTTAATTCATAAAGAAAGAAAGTGGAATGCTGATTCCTGGGAGCTAGGAGATAGAAGAAATAGGGAATTGCTGTTAAATGGGTGTAGAGTTTCATTTTTTCAGCATGAAAATAATTCTAGAGATTCACTACAGGGCCATGTGAATATATTATTACTGAGTTACACACTTAAAATGGTTTAGGTGATAAATTTACATTAGATTTTATCACAGCTAAAATAAAAAAGAAGTAATTAAGTTGTCAGGATGAGATTTATTCAGCTTTGCTAAAAATAATGCAAAACAACACCTTTGCAAGGACCTAGCTTGATTTGTTCCAGGATGTAAGATGATTCCTAGAATTCTCCCAAACAATTCTGAACCATGGCCATGTAATTGGAACAAGAGTAGAGAAGTTTAGCCATTCGTGGACTGTTGGGGAGGAGAACAAGAAGTCAACAAGAAGCTAAGACTTCCTGTGCATTGGTGCCATGCATGGGCTGACTGTGGAGAGCCAGACACCAGGCCCTTCCAGCACATGGGCAGGGAAAAAAAGAAGAGACAATGTTCCTCCCCTTACCTCACCCCATAAGTGACAGGCTGATCTGGAGAAACACAGTCTGTGATGATAGCTAATGAGGCAAAATACAACCTAACGCTTATAGAGTTTAGTGTTTCACTGACTTTGTAGGCCTAAAGCTGGTAGTCTGTCATCTGTTCAGAAGATAACAATATGCAGTGTAGCATGTATGGGAATCTCCTTCTGAAGGTGATGATCATTGTTAATTCCCTGTCATCTAGTTTTGAAATCCTGTATCATTTTCATTGTTTTGTTTGGTTGGGTTTTATTCTATTTTATCTTGTTTGATTTTGTTGTGTCTGATGGCATGGGCAACTATGTTGAAGATAACAAGATATATTATGGTAGCCATTTTGGATTTACTTTATCTTATTTTGAAGTCCTGTATTGTATTCATTGTTCTGTTTTAATTAGTTCTATTCTGTTTCTGTTTTATTTGTTTTTACTATGTCTGAAGGTATGGGAAGCTATTTTGAAGACAACAAGAGGCATTATGTTCACCATTGTTAATTTCCTATTATCTTGTTTTGAAATCCTGTGTCATGTATGCTGTCTTATTTTGATTGGCTTTTTTCTGTCTTATTTTGCTTGGTTTCATCCTCTCTAAAATAAAATAAAATAAAATAAAATAAAAAGAATAGAAAAGTTTTACCCAAAATGGCAGTCTATGTCCACAAGATGTAAAAAATGCTTTCTGGTCAAATATCTCATTTTAAAAAATCATTTAAGTGGGTTAAAAACTCTTACAAATTAGAGATGAGGAATGAAAGTCTTATAAGTTGTATAAGTTGAATTTCTTAATCATTTAGCCAATGAATTTTTTGGTTTTTATATAATACCTATCAACACCTATATGCATATTACTCTTCAAAATACCAAAGTAGTATTTCCAAAATGACTTGATTAAATACCATATACATTTTGAATGTGCCTCACTGTCTTATATTTATTTGTAAATTATGCCTCAAAGAGTAGACTGCCATTCTTCATGATCAGTACTAATCCAGCATCACAGAAGGAAAGGTCAAAGTTGTTCATTTAAGACAAACACATGTGTTTACATACATACAGCTTGCACAAGAATACACACAAGTACACACACACACATATTACACAAAGAGTCAATTTGAGTATTTACTATGAGCTTGACACTCTACTAATAGATTGTGTATACCTGTGTCATTTAATCATCACAATGAAGTTATCGCAATGTACTATTATCATCATCATTCTGAAGATGAGAAAATAGAGGCTTCAAGATGTTAGGGAACTTACCAAAAATAAATTGATTTTCAAATGCATATAATTTGAATTTGAACCATTGTCCTGAGATTCCAGTACCAAGCCCTACGTCATTATTTTATTACAGCACATTTCTGAAACAATAGGTCTGAGTCTTGTACAAGTTACACATTCTATAGAAGGAGCCTACTAATCATGATGGAAGGCAGAAACAGATAATAACAAATGCCCACAAATCCAAAAGATATATGCAAAATTCAAAATTTCCTAAAACTAAAATTTCTCTTTGAAACATTTACAATTGAACAATCTGTGTTGACCCTCAAGTTGGAGACAAGTGATGCCTGGGGTCAAAAACTGGGTTATGAAGTGAGATACTAGATTTTAATCTTAACTTTGCCATATTAGACCTTACTGGAAAATATTCACCAAGTTTTTCATGCCCAACTTGTCTCATTTGAAAATTGTGAAGACAAGACTGACATCTCAAAATTTCTTCTACCCAAACGTCTATAAATGGTTAGTGGAAGATGAGCAGTAATGAGGGACCTTTACAAAATGGTGGGAAAATGATTCATCTTAAATTTGATAGACACCAACTTTTGATATGATGGTATGCTTACCTTTTCACTGCATTTGTATAAGAAGTATTAATTTTCTTTAATAACATCTATATTCAAAAATGAATGCAGGGGGCAGAACAACTGTCTAAGAGGAAGGCAGCATAGGTCAAAAGAAGTGTATTCCTCTCTGTTTCCTTTCTGCTGTTTGTGTAATCAGTGCCTTACAGCAAATTTGGAAAGAAACCTCTCTATCTAGGCTCCCATCCCCTCTGTGGCCAGCATCTCAGACACCAGCCAATTTGCATATCCTTGCAGAGAGAAGAAAAGAGAACGGATACTATTATAAAAGGAGGTGAAATATGGAAGCCAAGATATAGGACTCAGAAAGAAATAGTTAAGTAATTGTCCTTTTGCTTCTGAGTTTCATATAGAATGATTATGACTAGTAGAAAAGAAGTAGAAGAAAGATATCAGTCGCTACTTGGCATCACAAGTGTCCTGCTCATGTTCATAAGGAAAGAAGGAAAAAAGAACCATTGAGATAGTTCATATCATGAGATTTCTACTGGGAAATCAAGTTCAAAGACAGGTATACAAACACAGGAAAAACAGCATCCCCATGAAACTGTATGTGTCAAGAAAACTTGCATTTAAGCAGTCAGTGTCAGCGTATGGCTCTAGGTTACCTCTGTACAGAAAAAAAATAAAAGTTCCAATCTAAGTAGCATTCAGATTGAAAAAAATGTTCTTTCATACAACCTGCTGTCATTGGATAGAAGAATGTTTTGTAGTCTCTTTTACTCTCAATGGCTTTGCAAATATTAGTCTTGATTTTCATTGTGTGCACACGGGTGTTTGTGTGAGTATGTGTGTTTCATCCTTTATTCTATCTTCTTTCATAGCTCTGTATCTAAATTTCAACTGATACTTTTCTTTCCCAAATTTCTGCTGACTGGCATTTGGCCACTTGATTGGCTCTCAGCTTAAATACAGCCTCATCCTAGCATGGTCTGCAGGAACTTAGCATGAGTTCCCAGTCCCCAAACTATTCTCTATCTGTTTTTTCACACACTGCCCCCCCATTCAACCTGAACTCTTCCAAGTTCCTTTCATTACTGTAATCTTGCCACAACATAAGAATGTATACATAAGCCTTCATGTGTTCATAATTATAAATCTTGTCATATCAAATGACCTTTGTTCTCCTAAAGTTACTCACTAACTGCTCTCCACTCATCTAAATGAGATTGCGTTTGCTTACTGGTCAAGTTTCTGAAGTGTAAATCATCATATTTAAGTCAAGGGGGAGAGCTGTCATTTATAAGTTAGAAATAGTCAGGATTTTCGTTTCCATTGTTGTTTGTTTTCATTTATTCCTTCTACTTCCTCCACATTAGACATTGGAGTTTGTAGTAGAAAAAGAGACTTTACAAGTGGATAACAACTATTCCTAATTAGTAGATCCATGTCCTCCTTTTCTTCAAAAGGACAGTGCATACTCTCTTTTCTCCTTTCACCTGACATGGCTTTTAAATAATTTCACACTGTAGCTTTTTCACATACCAGCAATGGGAAATAGACTCGGGGATTATGGTAATCTTTCACAAAGCAGAAGATTTATATTTTCTGGTTTACAGGAAAGTTCCAAGGCTCCAGGAAACACCAATAAGTCATTTTGAAAATACTGTACAAGTCTTTAGATTTGACAAGAAATACAGAGTGTATTCTTCAACCCCAGTCAAGCTACTTTCCTGAGACTCTTTCCAAGAACTAACATTCAAGTCTCTTTTTTTAGTTTTATTCAATTCTTGTTAATTAATTTTATTAGTGCACTTTAGCTATACATAATGATCATATTTGTACCTGTACATAATATATCCTGATTCTTCTTTTTCCCCATTTCCCACCCCTCCCTTCTACCTTTCTTCCCCTCCTTATTTACAAAAACTTGACTTCCATTTTTCCTTCTGTTGTCTATTTTTCTTTTCCTTTCCTTGCATCGCCCCTCCCCCTCCTTTGTTCTCCTTTCCATTTGAGTATTTTCTTCTTATTTTAGTTACTTTTCTCATTGCTGGGACAAAACACCCCACACTTACTGTCAAAGGGAGAAAGATTTATTTAGCTCATAGTTTGTAGTGGTTTTCCTTCCATAATCAACTGGCTCCAAGGCAAGGTGGCACATGGTGATAGAAGACAGAAAAAGCAACAAGAGAGAGAAGACAAGCCTCTTTCTGTCACTTATATTGTACCCAGTCTTCATAAGTTAGGGCAGGTGTAGCACTTACACCTTTAATCCCAACATTAGACCATAAATCAATCACAAACTCTAGACTCAGCCACCTTTGAAAAGACCACTCTCAATGGCAGCATTTGGGGGATCTAGACACAAACCACAACATTGTGCCCCTGGTCCCCAAAGAATCATGAACATCTCTTTATGTAAAAGTCATTCAGTCCATTTACAAGATTTCCCAAAGTCTGAACAGTTTCAGCATTGCTAAAAAGTCCAAATCCAAAGACTCCTCTGAGATTTAACCCAAATTGCAGTAAGCCTCTGTGCAAATGAAAAGAAACTTAAACACTTCTAACGTTCAATGACAGAAGATAGACATTTCCATTTCAACAGTTACAAATAGGGGGACATAAAGGAACAGGACAAAAGCAAGTCCAAAATCTACCAAGGCAAACAAACATTAAGTCCTATAGTTCCATATATATCATCTGAGGCAATCTGTGGCAATATATGAACTCCAAAGGGCTTGATTGGCTCTGCTCCTGTGTCACTGTTGGTGGTTGTATCTCCTATGACTTTTCTCTGGGACTGGTTTTGCTCCCTCTTTGTGGTTTTCCTCAGATGATCCATATTCCTGGCTTCTCTAAACTTCTGAGTTCTCCACTGCAACTTCAACTTCATACTCATACTTTCCTTTCAGGGACACACTGTCTACCTGAACCTTCTGAAATTTGGATTGAAGCCTTCTTACCTGTTACAATTTGTGTTTGGATGTCCCCTCAGAGTCTCATATGGTGATGCGAGGGTGGCTTTTCAGAGGTGGCTGAATCTAGTTTGTGACTGGTTCATTGTCTAGTGATGATATTGGAGGTATTAGTGCTACACACATTCAAAGTTGGGTAACCTTTATATAATATAAGGGAAGAAAAGAGGCTCTATTGCTCCCCTTTTGCTCTTGTTGCTTTTGCTGTCATCTGCCACCATGATCTGTTGCCCCTCTGCCATGCCAACTTTCCTTGGAGTCAGCTGATCATGAACTAAAACCTCTACAAACTTTGAGCTAAATAAATCTCTCCCCCTTTAACTTTTGATGTCAGGTATTTGTTTCAGCAATGAAAAAAGAAATTAGGACACTACCCCACAACTCTTGCATTATGTATGCACTTAAAACCAGCACCACTTGGATGATGCCAAGGTCTGGCATCAACTTGAGCAATAGCCAAGTTTCCTTCTCTCTTGGCTGTAGAGGTTGAGTGCCTGTGAAGCAAATCATAAGAAACAATTTCCCCAGATTGCTTCTGTTATGAAGCACAGTGGTCTGGGTCTCTCCTCTGAATGCAAAGTCTTTCACCTTTGCAACTCTGAGGCTGCAAAGCTTGAAGTCCTACTGCTTCTTGTAATGTCCTTAGGCCATCTTTTCAATTCTTCTCTTTCTTCTCAGCAATCAAGATCTCCTCTTCCTTCTCAGCAATAAAGATCTCTGCTCTATCTTTACTGTCTACAGCTTTACTGGAGCTTCCTTTCTGGCCAAACTCACAATGTCTTAAATCATTTTGCTGGATTCTTTGCTCTTAATGTTCAACATAAATCTGGTTGAAATCCCCCAACAATAACCATTCCACTACTTCAACATTAGACGGCCTCGAAATTTCTTCTGCCAGACTAATTAGTCTACCATCCTTAATCTCAGTCTCAGGTAAAGTCTCTGGACGTGAGCAAAGTGCAGACAACATTCTTCCAAGCCATTAGACACATTGTCTGAAGTTCAACAGCCAATGTAGTCCTTCTGCCCAGCAGAATTTCCAGAGCCTGATGTTTCCTGGTCAGATTTCTATTAGCCTTCTGTTCGTCAGAGCTCTGACCATAATCTCACATATAATACAGTCATATAATACAGCCTAAAATGTTGCTGCTCTACTTTTTCTGCCAACATCTCTGAATCATTCCAAACTCTTCCCACAAGCTATTCCCAAAGGCTCCTGAACCACATGGTCAGACATAGTCACAGCAACCAACCCACTCTTGGTACCAAATTCTGTCTTAGTTACTTTTCTCATTGTTAAGTCAAAATACCCAACATTTGAAGCTAAAGGGTGAAAAATTTATTTAGCTCACAGTTTTTAGAGGTTTCCATCCATAACTAAGTGGCTACAAGGCTGGGTGGCACATGGCAGTTGAAGATAGCAAAAACAGTAAGAGGCAGAGGAGACAAACCTCTTTCTGTCACTTATTTTGTACCAAGTCTTCCTACATTGGGTAATTATAGCACTCATACCCTTAAACGCAGCATAAGACCATGAATCAAATACAAACGCTAGATTCAGTCACCTCTGAAAAGTCCACACTCCCACTACTGTATAAGACTTTAGGAGAACATCTAGAGACAAATTATAACACTTTCTTTTTCCCAACATCTATTATGCATTTTGGTTCTTATTTGCCTTTTTAGTTTCTCATACCAGAGAAACAATGTGATATTTAAACATGTCTGTCCAATTTATTTCACTTAAGAGTATGCTCTCAAAGTCCACCCATTTACTTAGATAAAGAAGTTTATCCTTTTTATGGCAAAGTGATACTCCATTGTATTAAGAAGCACACATCTTCTTTATCCAATTACTTGTTGATGAGTATTTGGGCAATTTCCAACATTTAGCTATTATAAATTGTGCTGCTATAATCATTGGTGTGAATACTGTTGTGGTATGATGATTTTAATTCTTTCAGGAAGATACCAAGAAGAAGAGTACCTGGATCAAATAGGAACTGTAGTTTTAGTTTTTTGAGTAGTCTCAATACTGATTCCCACAGTAGTTACACCAGTCTACACTCCAATCAACAGTGGAAAAGGAACTATTGTTCCTTTTCCCCACAGCCCACTACCATTTGTTTTTGCTTGGTTTCTTGATAAGAGCCTTTCTTTCTGAAGCAAGATGAAATCTTAGTGTTGTTTTAATTTGCATCTATGGAATGACCAGTGATGTTGAACATTTTTTCAACTACATATTTATTGTTTCTGCTTCTTCATCTGAGATGTGTCTATTCATTTCAGTTGCCCATTTTTGGATAGTGTCTTTAAATTTGGAGGGTATGTATATTTTTTTGGAATTCCTTATATATTCTAGATATTAGTTCTAGTCATAAAAAGCACTTGACAAAGTCTAGCATCCATCTATTATTAAAAACCTAAAAAAATTGGAATAAATGGTCTTAATTTAAAGTTGATGAAAGCCACCTGTGACAAACCAATTGCCAACATTATATCAAATGGTCAAAAACAGAAATCTTTCCCTCTAAAATCAAGTATAAGACAAGGATGTCCACTATAACCACTCTTATTTAATATATTTCTGGAAATATTAGCTTGAGAAATTAGTCATGGAATGATAAAAAGGAATAAAGATAGAAAGTGAATTATCATGATGTGTGATGATATGATGCTCTACATTAGAAGACCCCAAAAACTCCACCAAGAGAGTTCTAGATTTAATAACCAAATTCAGTAGTGTAGCAGAATATAAAATCAATGCTCAAAATTCAATAACATTCCTTTACACAAACAACAACACACTGAAAAAGAAATTAGAGAAACAACACCTTCCATAAGAGCATCAAGAAAAATGAAATACTTAGGAATCAATCTAATGAAGGAAGTAAAAGAACTTTATATTTAAAACCACAGAACTCTGAAAAAGAAGATCAGAGAAGATATCAGAAAATGAAAACTTATCCCTTGTTCTTGGGTAGGCAGAATGATGAAAATGACCATATTGCCAAAATTGTTACATAGACTTAATGCACACTCAATCAAAATACCATTAGCATGTCTCAGAGAGTTAGAGGAAACAATCCTAAAATTCATTTTGAGCCAGAAGAGACCTAGAATAGCAAAAGCAATTTAGGACAAAAATGGCAAGGCTGAGGTGTCATAATTCCTGACTTATATTTATACCACAAAGCTATCATGATAAAAACAGCAGGTACTGGAAAAAAATAAAAGAAAACCAGACCCCAGGGTAAACAGAACAGATCAGAAGATGCAGAAACAACTCCAAGCACACTCAGCCACCTTACCATTGACAAAGGAACCAAATACCTTCACTGAAAGAAAGATAGCCTCTTTACTAAATGGTTCTGGGAAAACTGACTTTCGACAGGTCAAAGATTGAACCTAGCACCATTTATCTCACCTTGCACTAAACTAAAATTGAAATTTTTCAAAGACTTAAATATTAAAACAAAAATATTAAGTATGCTGGAATATACAATAGGTAAAACCCTTGAAAACAGAGGCATAGGCAAAGGCTTTTACAAACAAAACCCCTATCACAGTACACATTACAAAGAAACAAAAACTGGAATCTCACCATAATGCAAATCTTTTGCATAGCAAAAGAAACCAACAATAGAGTAAAGAGACAATCCACACAGTGGGACAAATGTTTAACCTTCAAGTCTTGGACAAGAACATCTGAAGAGTGAAATACCAGCCTCTCTAGAATTAATGGAGTGAGTACTTAATTCTCCCTTTCGAACAAGTTAGGAAGATTTCTGGCTAGGCCAAACCAAAAGGAAATAATACTGGGGTTTTTGTTTTGTTTTGTTTTTTTAATATTGGGTGTTATTATGATGGTTTGGTAAGTACCCTGTATGGCCACAATGGCTTCATCTTTTTTAAGAAGTTTACAAATTGAAGTATCATATTCTAGAAGGTCTCTTTAATCCCATAAAAATAAATAGAAAATCACCAGTCTGATGGACTAGGTACATTGCATAAATTATTTGCTGAATGGAACTACTCTTCAGTGTACAAGTTTTTGTCTTCTTCTATAGAGTTACTATAGTTGGAATTGTGCTTCCTGTGTGTCTAGGTAAATTAAGGATGGGCTTTGACAAGAGAAAACAAATTTCTTTACTCTTATGCCATTCAAGGGCACAGTTGTAGGACAGTGAAAGACTCTGAGTAAGGAAAATCAAAATCAGAAATTAAACTATCCATTTAATATTGATTGGCATAAATTTAGCCAACTTCTCCCAGATAATTACATTGTGAGGTACTTTAAAATAAATTAGTCAAAGAAGAGAGTGGATTAAGGAAAATAGAAAACAGAAAAACTAGAATAACAGATTATAGATGATGATGAAAGGAGAAAAATTTAAAACAAAGGAAAAAGGGATGGAAGGGAAGAAAGGTAAGAGAAAAGCTGAAAATTTCTCTCTGGAAGTTTTATCATATATATATATACTAGTAAATAATCTTAAGACTTTTTTTTCCCATTTAGCCCGGTTTTGTTATTTTTTATTCCTTCTAAGTTTACTGGTACAAGCTGCATATACATAGTGATCACAATCATCGTAAGGAATATGTACCTGTACATGATATATCCCTATTCTTTTTTCACCCCAACTCCCTCCCCTCCCTTCAATCCCTCTTACCCTCCTTATTTACAAAAACCTTGTTTCCATTTTACCCTTCTTTTATCTTTTTTCTTTTACCTTCTTTCTTTTCCCTCTTCTCTCTCCCTAGTTCCCCTTTCTTTTGAACAATAACTTCTATTTCACAATACCTTTTATACATTTGGTCCTAATTTGCATTTTGAGTATTTCACACAAGACAGAACAAAGTGATATTTATACACATGTCTGATTTATTTCACTTAGGAGTATGGTCTCAAGGTACATTCATTTACCTAGAAATATCTCAAGTTTATCATTCTTGATGGGTAAGTAGTATTCCACTGTAAAAAAAATTCTTTTTTATCATACAATTTTAAAAGTGACATCATGTATTATTAAGTCAAACATGCTTATAAAAACAGGAAACACCTCTTTTTCTTTAAACCTGGATCAGTCTTTTTTCTTTGGAAGTAAAATACTAATTCTTTGAAGTAGCTGAAGTTTTCTTGCCTGTCCTTCCAGGTCCATGGAACAAGAAACTCCAATTCCACAAAATGATCCTTGGAGCATAAAAAACTGCCATTCTAGTTCACATTCCATATGTTATAAGATTTCTTTGGAGGGTTCTAATTTCTCTGTAGTCACACTCAGTTTATACATTCTATTTATAGAATTAGTGGTAAACCTGAGACAAAAAGTGGATTATTGGACTTAGTGTATAGCATGATGATGCTATCACCAAAGTGAAATTCTTCTACAAATAGACTGAACAATTCAATTTTATTTTGGTCATTTCAAGGTGTTCTCAGGATAATCTCTACATTTTCAGTTTATTCATAATTTTAAAATGCTTGGTATCATGAAATTTTCAGATAAAAGAACTTTTCTTTTTCTTATTTTAACTTAAAATCTTATCATTTCAAGCTTTTACTGGCTTATGACTGAGGACAATTGTGTGTGAAGACTGAGTGCCAGGGCAGAGGGTGTGAACCCTGTAATTTTACCCATTACCATATTGTGCCTTTCCTGGCATATCATACATCCATAGCACTTGCTTCTTAATATTGTGTCACATTCCATTCAGCTCTAAAAACTGAAATATGAGAAGGATTTTTTAATGCACATATATGACTCTTGATATGGGTAACTAAATGATAAAAGCATACAAGAAAGAATTTAATATCTGTGTCGTATTTGTAGCTGTGTCAATTTTATCTGTTAAAACTAGAGTCAGGCTGGATACTTAATTTAGCGGCATAAGTGCTTGCCTGGCAAGTGCAAGGTCATGAGTTAAATACCCAGTACCAAAGAAAAAAAAAAGAGAAGAAAGAAAAAAAAGACTGCAGTGTCGTCATAATTAAGGATAAAGACTTGCATGTCAAGTATGACTAGGTGAGAAAGCAGCCCTGACACTAGTTATTCACCATGAGAATGTTAAAGCTATTTCTTCAGAATCCTAGGTTTTATTTTTCTACTTAAAAAGTGGAGATAAGGATAAGATATCAGAATTAGATTTTCTTAAATGTTAAAATTGATAGTTTATGTAATACATTCAGTTTAATGTCTTTTATTTGGAAACAATTTAATAAACATTAAGTAATGTTATGCCGCTATTATTTCTTTGTTCATTTTCTCTTTGTTCAACTTAGTAAATTAGTAATGATAGAGCTTGTCTTTCTACTTAAAAAACTTTTGAAAATCTTAAGAAACTCTGGAATAACACTTTTAACATTCCTCGTATTAATAGGCCTTGAGTCTATTACAAAGATCTGACAGGAGGCTTTCTGTTCCTCCAAGAATACTGTTGGATCCCCAGGAAGCTGCCATGAAATTTCAACAATGTAAAAGACATAATCAAAACCTGAAACTCTAAATTTTGGAGAAAAGTATTACAAATTTACATGTAAGAGACAACACAATGTAATAAAAAGAGAACATCTTTGGATTCATACAGGCTGAATTTTAAATCTTCATTTTATCACCAGATATATGGCTTTAGGAAATGAGCTAAGCCTATTTCCTCATCATTAAATGTAGATGATCATGATATTCTTGGATTGATACACAAATTGAATTAGAATATGGATGTAATAAGGTGAAGCAAAAAGTATCAAGATGCCATATATATGTACCATGACCCAGGATGAATGCATTTAACACGTATTGCAAATACATACTGATAAAAATATAAATAAAAATAAATAAATATAGGTTCAGTAAAGTATTTGGCCTAGTAGATGTTTAATGAAGATCAGTTATAATAATACACTACCCAAGAAGGATGCCAAACATAGTCACAAATGCACCCTGGATATTAAAAAGCACATTTCGAATCACTAGGAGCAAAGGTATATATAAAAAGAACAGAAGTTAAAAGAAATAGTCATCAGAACAATTGCCAATTCAATTTTAAAAAATAAGGAAAATAGAAGAAATAAAGTCCTTTTTGATTTTCATGTTTGTAGCTTGCCAAAAATAAATTTAGTAGCATCTAGCTGATTATAAATACAAAATTATGCTCATATTTGTTAACATAGTAATGTAACAGATAGGAAATTTACCATGTACTTAGACTGGCCAACATAACACTAAGATCACAAAATAAGTAGTGGGACTATGAATCAGTGTGAATCAATGGTGTGTATCAATGAGTACATCTGTGTGTTTCAAATGTAAAGTGAATAACTATAAGACAACTACAGTAACTCCCTGGAAAAATAGTGTAACAAACTTGATAGCAGAAACTGATATCTTCAGGTGCTTTATATCTTCCCAGCACAGACAAATGATTTTTAAATAAGGATATGAGAACAAATAATAGAAAAATTATAAAATTTTCTACAGAACAGAAATTTCAGGAATGTGGCACACCATGACACTGACCATATGTGTGTGATAAGAGCACCAGTTTGTGTATTCTTCTGCCTATTTATATGTCCCTTCAGTGAAGTTTTCAAACAACATTATTTCAAACAGTTTTAAACCCCTTTCTTTTTTTTCTCGGTATTCAAATATTGGTGCATGTAATATTATCCCACATTTCTTTGCAGCTTTCTCCATTTTTCTTCATTCATTTTTACTGAAGCACTATATTTTTGATGTGATTGTAAATGAAATTTCTTGATTTCATTTTCAGTTAGTTTACTGTTAGTGTATAGTGTATGGAAATACTAATGATTTTTGTATGTTGATTTTGTATCCTGCAACCTTACTAATTTCATTTATTCTGACAATTCTTTGATGAAGTCCTTGGTATAAGATTGTATAATCTATAAGACTGTATAATCTACAAAGACAATTCAACTTCTTCCTTTTCAATTTGGGTGCATTTTATTTCCTTGCCTGATTGCTCTGGCCATGACATCTAAGACTATTTTGAATAGAAGTGGTAACAGGAGCATTCTTGTCTTACTTCTGATCCTAGATGGAAAGCTTTTACCTTTTCACTGTTCAATATAATGCTAGCTGTAAGTTTTTCCTGTCTGACCTTATTATGTTGAGAAATATTTCTTCTATCCCTAATTTGTTCAGAATTTTATCTTAAAAAGTTGTTGATTCTGTGAAATGCTTTTTCTGTACCTACTGAGATGATCAAATTATTTCTGGTCTTACTCCTATCAATGTTATGAATCACATTTATTGATTCACCTATGTTGAACCATTCTTGTATCTCTCCTGAGAGATAAATACCAGTTGGTCATGGAGAATTGTTCTTTTTATGTTAGATTGTATTTAGGTAGTTAGCATTTTCTTAAAGATTCATGTATGTATAGATTTTCAGGATGTTGTCTATATTTTTTTCATTGTTTTGTTCATTAATTCTTTTATTCTGTAATACCTTCATCTGGCTTTGGTAACAAGGTAATACTAAACTTCATAATATGAGTTTGGAAGTATTCTGTTTGCCTTTTTGAAGAGTTTGAGAAAGATTGTTATTAATTTCTTAAATTTTTGGTAGAATTCAGCAGTGAAGCTCTGAAGTCCTGGGTTTTCTTTGATGGGAGATTTTTGACAACAGGTTAAATCTCTTTACTTTTTATTATTCAACTGAGATTTTCCATTCCTTCATAATTCAATCTTTGTGGATTGTTTATTCACAGGAATGTATTCCTTTCTTCTAGGTTATAATAGCTGCTTATCAGTAGCACATGAAGTCCAACATTCAGATACCACCTAATGAAGTTTTGTTGTTGCATAACTCAATTTTTCTGCTGCATATTTCATAAGTTTTAATTAGACATTTTCATAACATAACATAGCAGTTCTCAGTGCTGATCCCCACCCCTTGTGAGGCAGGTTGTTTACTGGTCTGCTGGTTTATTTTTAAGTGATGTGACTGGCCTACTTAGGTGCATTCCCCACAAAATGTGCACCTTCTGACCATGCTTCTTAGAGGATGCAGCCTTGAAAAAGCAAGCAGACTTCTTGATCTCCAGGGATGTCTGCCATTTTAGGGGTTTCTCTCTTACTACCTCTTTCCCTAATTTCCAATTTACACTTTTAAATGGTCTGTCTTTACTGATATTACACATAGCTGTTAGCTTTCAGTAATTGCTCACAAGTGCTCTGTGTGCTGGGGTGTAAATCGCTCCACAGTTAGATCCAGTTGAATTTAGACTTCTTGACAAGGACAGAGCGTTGCCAATCTGGCATCTCTGACTACGCCACTGGGAAGAATCTTTCTAAAAACAGCATGAGCTGGAGCAGGTGGAAAATTCACAATTCTGGAAGCTGAGAAGTCCAAGATAAAGCAAGCAGCAACATCAGTGACTGGTGAGAGCTCACCTCCTGATTCACTGATGGCTATTAGGTGTCCCTACCTGATGGAAACTATTAGAAATCACCACTGGTACTTTTTAAAAATGAAGACACTAATTGTCTTAGTTATTTTTCTCACTGCTGAGTCAAAACACCCAATACCCAAAATTAGAGGGGGAGAAGTTTATTTTAGCCCATGATTTGTAAAGGTTTCAGTACACAGTCAACTAACTCCAAGGCCGGGTGGCATGCCACAGGGGAATCATAGAGGAGAAAGTTCATGGCATGGCAGGTAGAAGGCAATGAGCAGCAAGCGTCCCTTCTTTCTGTCCCTTTATAATTCATCCAGGCTACAAACCTATTTACTGGTGCCATTTACACCCAGGTTTGAGACTCTATTGTCCACACCCAGCCTTAATCTCCATGTCAAACACCATAATCCAGAATCACACAACCTAGACAAATGATGGTGAACATTTCAGGGATGAGTGTCCAAACTGAAACACAAAACCCACTTATCTTTCACAAAGTGCCAACACTGCAGTTAAACCTGAATACTGACGTTTTAGTTTAGAAGGAGAAAAGAAAGAAGGGAAAAGATGTATCTATATCTATATCTATGTCTATATCTATATCTATACATGGCATATATACAAGATAAATATTTGTACTACCAGTCTCTGTTAGTACATCATCTCTGATCATTTTCTCATGCCTTTATCTTGTGATCTGCACAACTATTCTGAAGATAACAATGCACAACATATTAAGCATTGTTAATCTCCTCTTATGTTGTTTGAAATTCTGTATCATCATTTTTGTTCTTTTTTATTTTAAAATTTAAAAATGCAATAAGCAAAAGCAATTTATCTAGTAATATCTTATCATAAAAGAAAAGCAACATGTATGCCATAGGTTTGCCTCCACTGCCCTAGATCCAGCTGCTTTCCAAAAGTTCTATCTAGAGCATATGAGGCTTTGAGGGAACGTATAGACATAAGCCATAACATTCTGCCCCTGGCTCCCAAAACTCATGCACATTCCTTTATGCTAAAAACATTTAGTCCATCTCTAAGAGTTGCCAAAGTTCTAACAGTTTCAGCATTGCTGAAAAGTCCAAAGTATCCTCTGAGAATTAAGGCAAACTCTCAGTTATGAGCCCCTGTACAAATAAAAGGAAAGTTAAACACTTCCAACCTACAATGACACAAGACAAATATTTTCATTCCAAAAGGTTCAAATGGGGGGATACAAAGAAATGGAACCAAAGCAAGTCCAAAATCCAGCAACACAAACATTAAATCATGAGGTTCTATGCCCAGCATCTGGGGTAATCTGTACTAAGATGTGAACTCCAAAAGACTTGGGGCAGTTTCAGCCCCTATGACTTGTCTCTTGGCTTGGCTTTTTTCACTTCTTGCAACTTACCTCAAATAATACATAGTCCTGGCTTCTACAACCTTCCAGGGTCCCCAGTGCACCTTCAACTTCACACTCACAGCTTCACATAATTTCCCCTTAGAAGCACACTTCCTGGCCTCCCAGACCTTCTTCTGAAATCTAGGTGGAGGGCTTCCTGATCTCACAAATCCTACATTCTGAATCCACTTAACACCAGCATCATATGGATAACACCAAAGTCTGCCTCCAGCTGGAGCAGTAGCCAGGCTTCTTTCTCTCTTGGTTGTGGAGGTTGAGTATCTGGATTGCTGAGAACTATGAACCAAATCCTGAGGGAAAACTTTCCTAGGCCATACCCATTCTGGAACAGGATGCTATGGGACTCTCTTTACAAAGCAAAGTCTTTCACTGTTGCAACTTTGAGACTGGGAGAAGGCTGGAGCCCTAATGATTATTGTGATGTCCTTGGGCCATCTTTTGTATTATCCAGTTCCTTCTCCGCAACAAAAATCTTCTTTTCTCCATCTTTGAAGTCCACAATTATACAGGAGCTTGTTTTCTGACCAAACTCAAACATCTTAAATCATTTTGCTGGGCCCTTTGTTCTCTCCATTCTCAACATAGATCTGACTGAAAGCCCCTAATGGTAGCCGTGCCACTGCCTCAACATTAGACTGCCTTGAAATTTTTTCCACCAGATTAATCAGTTTGCCACACTCAATGTCAGTCTCAGGCAAGTTTCTGGACAAGAGAAAAATGCAAATGATGTTTCTGCCAAAGCATAACACACATGGTTGGAAGTCCAACAACCAATGCGGTCCTACCCAACAGAAACCTTATGAGTCTGGTTTTTACTGGCAGCATTTCTATTAACATTCTGGCCTCCTGAGCTCTGACTAGAATCTCCCATTAACTTCAGGTTACAGCATTCCAGGGCTCAGAAAATAATCTGCTTATATGGTGAAAGAAAGCAAATAATTATTTTATAATAATAATCTAATTCACCAGTTCATTTTGTTATTGTTTGTGTTTCCTTCCTTCTGGTTCTATAGCTATGTGATTGCCTGATACATTAGGCCTACATTCTTTCTTCAGGTTTTATAATATAATTTTGAACTTCTGCTCCAAGTAATGCTGTTGATATCAGCAAACCCAACCAGTGAGCCACTGAATGACTTGAATCAGTTTTTCATCTTGAGTTTCTCTTTATAGTCTTGCCTCCTTAAGCGTAAAGCTTCCTTTAACACCATAACCCCAAGCAATAAGTCAGCAACTTGTCGGCCTCCTTTTATAAATAGGAGCACATCTCAGGCTCCAGACTCTACTTACTCTGGCACATTTTGTACCCATTAAACTTCAAGCTACTGAGAACCAGAGGGCCCACAAAAAAACCTAACTCACAATTTTATATCCATCCTACGCTGAATTGTGCAGAATATTTTAATGCAAGCTACACCTTGTGGTTATACCTTTAATATTTTATCTAATATTACTGTGTGTCTAAAAAATAGATGAAGGAAATTATATTAAAGATGAGCTCAATTATTCTTACTGAAACTTTCCAATTAAAAAGTATTTACTTGATTTACTGCTTATGGTTCTCCCTAAACAGAGATGCTAAATGTAAAAAGCATGCTCACAAAATAGAGAATGTAAACTGGGATCCAAATGTTTGACCCAAGAAAAATCTCAGAAGTTTGTCAAGTTCCAATAAGACCTAACTTCATTCCTCAATACAATCCCCATCTTCCTAGATTGTTTAATTTGCTATTGCCGGTTGAAAATATATATTACTGATATAATATTTCTCATAAAGTAGCTTTAATAATATTTAAAATTCTGCTGTTTAAACTTATTGTTAATCATAAATGTTGAAATAATTTTATCATGTGTTATCCATACTTGTGCTTTATAATTAAATGATTTCAGTGCTTGTGCTTGCATGTATGTGCATGGTTATGCATGTGTGCTATATTGAGCCCAAGTGAAGTTCAACCAAAGTTCCAAAGTAAATAAACAGAAATTGTAAGCTAACTGAAGTAACACAGGCATTTTTTTTATCAAATGCCAAAATAAAAAAAAATTGCACTTAGAGGAATTAATCCTGTTCTTTCAGTTTTCAACAATTCATTGGTATCTAGAATAAAAGACATACTCAATGAATTAATTTTCCATTTATCTTTCTGATCTAGATTAAATGAATTAAGTACTCATCTAATGCCATTTTTCTTAATGTTGAAAGATAAACAACATGAACAAGTTTTCTTTACAGTGTTAACAAGTAATACACTATCAAAATTCCTAGCCAAGTATTTCTCTAAAATGCACATTGGGTATGGAAGAAGTTTAGTCATTCCAAATTAATAAAGAAAAACTTTAGCATTATTGTCACCATATTTATTCCAATAATAATTTTCTTAATTCCCTTTCAGCCTATACCAAACTGAAATTGAAAAGAAAGTGTGGATTAAACATTTTCAGCCAAGTTGCCAGACAAGCTGAAAAAAAGCCTTCTTTGTTTCACATCAAATACACATACATGTACTTGAGATATTTGAAAGAAATGACAATGATAGCCAATGTTGAAAAGTATAAATGGAAATCTTCACATGACTAAAATGAAGAAAAGTCATAGCTACAATGGCCATGGATTGTATGCTCCAAAATGGACAACTTGATTTAGCAGATACATCTTTTAACAGCTAACCATTACGGTATGAACAAATGTGTTCCTATGTGTTTCTATGTACTTTAGGAACCAGGAATGGGGCTTCCTGTATTGTCTTGGAAGGCAATAAAATCCTGCAACTGGTTGAAAAACAGTTAGAAAATTTCCACCTAAAAAATTGAGTTGTAGCTTTAAGCAAGAAGCATCTGCTAGGATACAAGGAGAAATAGTTATCAATGAAACTATGAATATTCTTAGTAGTTTGAATTCTGATTTTTTTTTATAATATGTTCTTCAACCAGAGTACAATCTACAGAATATTCTACCAAACAACAATACAATACATGGTTTTCTCAGGTGCTCATGGAGCATATGGCAATAAAGGTAATATTCTAGGCAATGAAAATATACTAAGTGTATTTTCTGACCACAGTGGATGAAATCATAAAATAATAACAGAAAAACACATAAATATTTGGATTAAGTTACTTACAGACAATTATTAAAAGAATTTTAGCAGATGAAATCCTACAAACTATGAAAAGCATGCTATGCAATGGCTTTTTTGTGTGCTGTTGTACAACGAATTGCTGCAAACTTAGTGCCATACCTGAATATGAGTTTCCCACCTCCCAGTTTCTGAGTCAGAAGTCTGGACACATTGGCCACATGCTCTGCTCAGTCTAACAAAGCAGAGATCAAGGTGTTGCCCTAGGCTGACATCTCATGTGAGGCCCGCAGTCTTCTTCCAGGCTCATTCATCTTGTTGATAAAATTCATTTTCTTGTGGATAAATAGAAACTAAAATCTCTATTTATTCATTGAGAGTTACTCTTAGCTCTTACAGGTTCTAACAGCATGACCTGAAAACATGGTAACTTATTATTCCAAAGTCAACAATGAAATTTATTGCCCATCTTCTGTACCAAGAAGTCTTTTCTAGTCTAGTATAAACTAAGGAGCCACTTTCTCACCATGTTCCCAGATCCCACCACCACTCATGCAGAGGTCATAAACAGCTTAGCTTGGGAATATCAAGAGCCATATTGGAATTCTGCTATCACAATGAAGAGCTCATTCTGGAACTGCAACACTAGGTTAACATGTGAACAGCATGTTAGTCACCACATAAACACATTTTTTTAAAAAAAGAGCATATGATTGCTAAATAGAAATGGAAAATTTAACAAAACCCAATGTTCATTTCTGACTTTAAAATCTCTGAAAATGTGATGCAGTGGAAACCTTATATTATGACAAAATTTGACTGAAAGCTTATAGCAAACATTATATTTCATGATTAAAACTGAATGCTTTTCTCTGTAAGGTCATGGTACAAGCAAGAATATTTTTGTGCCACTGCTTTTTGATATAATTACATAAGATGCTACCTATGCAATAAAGTTTGTAAAATCATAAAAGTCATACAGACTTGAATTAAACATATTTCAAGATGAAGTGTTTGTCTGTGTAAAAATACTAATTTTTAAAACAGTTATTGCAAGTAATAACTGTAGCTAACAAGTTTTCTGGATACATAATCAAATTGAAAAGTCTATTTACTACTCTATATTATCAAAGAATACTTTAGAAGAAAAATACCACTCATACAGTAGTATCAAAACTGAAATATTTAACAGTATATCTAAAGAAATATGTGTATTACCAGTATACATAAAACTGCAGGATACAGCTGAGAGAAATAAACTGAATAAATAATAAATATAGGGCTGGGGATATAGCTCAGTGGTAAAGCACTTGTCTAAAAATAAATGTAAATACATATTGGGTATATAGATTGGAAGACTCAATATTATTAAATTGTCAATTCTTTCTAAGTAGATCATGAATTCAAGTAATCTCAAGCAAAATCCTGACTAACATAAGAAAAGTTGACAAGCTAATGCCAACATGGAAAACAAAGGACTTTGAATACTTCAAAGAAGTTTAAAAAACAAAATTGGAGAAGTAATACTACATAATTTCAAGGTACATTACAAAGCTATGACAATTACAGCAGCACTGAATTGGTGTTAACATAAATATATGACTGCTATAGAATAGAACACAGAAAAAACCCAAGTATGCACACACACACACGCACACACAAATCTGCATACACAAGCATGTATAAAACAGATTTTCAAGAAGTTTTCAATTCAAATGATGCTCCATGGTCTTTTTTAATAAATAGTATAAAAATCATTTTCTATCAACAGGAAAAGAACTTCCTAACATGAAACAAACTCAAAACTAATTGTAGACTTTAAAGTAAAATGCAAACTCATGAAACTTCTAGAAGAAAACAAAAATGGTAATCTTTATGGTCTTAGGTTAGGTGAAGATTTCTTACTGAGGTCATGAAAATGCAATTTGTGAAGGAAATATTGACAAATTTGATTTAAAAACTAAAATTTTCTGTTTTCCGAATGACACTTTTCATATCTATTATGTCAGGGGTAAATGTATCAAATACATGCATGTTTCAAAACTAATGTGTGCACTTCAGATATACATTCTGTTTATTATATACTACTTACACATTATATAGATATACAGCAAAACTCTTTTAATAGTTAAAATAGTACTGAAATATCTTTCCTCAAACTTTCTCCACAAAACGATGCATTAAATGTAGACCTTTGTATATGTGGAACTCACCAAAATTTTCAAGAGCAGGTAATTCCTATTAAAAATTTCTAGATAATAGAATAAGAAGTAAAACTGCCCAAGGTATGCATTAGGCTACCATATCTTTAACATTAAAGACAGAAAAGCAAGAACAATACAAAACTAGAAAACAAAAATCCAATCTCAATCATGAATATAAATACAAAACTTCTGAAATAAATTATTTTCAAAGTAACTCTAATAAACTTTACAAATGCATAAATACTAGAATCTAAAACTAAGAATGCTTGCCATTAACCTGATAAAAAGCATTTATCAAAGCTTTAAAACAGACTTCATACATACTGAAGATGAATTAAAAATAGTCTCACTTATATTGGTTAAAAGACATCCATGTCCATGTTCACTACTAATATTCAAAAAACAGATAAAATTAGAATTTCATGAAAAAGTAATATCTCATCTATTAAGTATATTGACACTGCATATATTCAGGAAGGAATAAAAATGTGTATCTCATTCAATTACTGGTTTTTTATTTTCTTTTCTATAATTTTTGAATTTGTTATATAGGTGTAAGTGCTACATGTACATATCAATATTTGTATATATTAGTTGATAATTACAAAAACTTAAGTCAACACTGAGGAAAAAGATTTTCACCTTTATAAATGTTAGTGTGAATTCCCCAGATGCCTGTCTTTTTTTGTGTTCTGTTCAATATTTGTATCAAAATACAATATTCAATGAATAATTTAGATGAAGACATGTAAATCATGTTGATCACTTTTATGTGAACTCTAAAATTGCTGGGGAGCACTAATGCTGAAAGAGGAGATGTAATTTTTAAAAATATTTTTAGAGCTACAATTCTGAGGGGTTTTTTGTTTGTTTCTTGTGGCACTGGGGATTGAACTCACAACCTCACACCTGCTAGGCAGGCACTTAAGCTGCTGAGCCAAACTCCCAGTCCTAGTGCTCTGAGGCAGGATCGCACTATGTAGTTCAGACCAGCCTTGCGCTCGTGTTGTAGCCCAAACCGACCTTGAACTCACAAGGCTCCTCCTACCTCAGCCTGCTGAGTGCTGGGATTGAAGGCGTGCACCACCACTCCCAGATTACAATTCTGAGTTTAAAGCTTCACCAAAAAAACTACTACAAAAAAACAAAACAAAACAAAACAAAACAAAACACCAGTATAACATTTAAATCTTGTGGCAGGGTTAACATAACCTAAGAAAATACAATACCTGACTTGAAATCAGTTCATATGCAGAGACTTTTAAATGAACTGATCATATGCCCAACAATATCCAATAGTTTAGGTAGTAAGAGACACAAAAACTATATCAAAAATTGAGCTGATCATGCTTTAAAAAGGTATGCTAGTTACTGTCCTGTATTTAGAGAACGTCATATAAAAGTTTTTAAATCACATTATAGATATCATTCACAAAGATAAATTATTGTGTCATATGTTTCAAGGCTAAAGGAAAGCATGCCATACCAAATCTTATGCATGTTAGCCAGTGCATTGGGGTTTCTTGTACTATAGATAAAAATTGAATCTACTGTTTTGACTGAATTGACACATCAACTCATAAAATTTCTGAGTTTAAGACCTCATTAACTTTCACCACTTACAATGATTCAGCAGTTATAATGAGACAATCCATCTCATCTTTGAATACTCTTATGAGAAATGTGTTCGTATTCATTAAAGGAGAGAAATATTCCCTCAATGCAACAGCCAGTTAATCCAGATAATCAGATTATCAAATAGTAACTTATTAGCACCTGATGTTATGCTTAATTGGTTTGATTCACATGCTTATATTCTCATGAGACACTATATTTGTTACAAAAGAATTCCAGAGAACTAGCTGAGAAACTGTGTTCCCTTAATCAAGAGACCCAGGCAGCACTGTAATTGGAAGGCAAGAAGACCTCTTTCAGAGGTTTGAATAGAGAAGAGCTTGGGGTTTAGTGTTGTCAGATGCAAAGCAAGTTTTGTAACCAGAAAAAAGAAATGGTACAAATTACATAATTTGTAACTAGATTGTTAGCTGATTTCAATCAAAAGAAAGGAAAGAAAGTATATTAAATAAGGAGGACATAGAGGAGTATTCTCTGTCTAGATTTTCAAAAGCAAACAAAAGCATCCCCTTCCTATAAAACATCACTGCTCTTGCAGGGTGCTTTCTCTCAGATTATTTAGAAAGTAAGGGTCCAATGTTTAAGACCTGCCCTTAGCCATCAGTGGCCAGTAAATATCATTTTAATGTCCCATTTTCTTGGCAACACAAGGTGGCTAAGAAGAAGGAATTTCACCAAACCTAGAACAAATGATCTACCAGCCTTAATTTCTATTCCTTTATTTTATTTTATTTTATTTCATTTTTACTTAAGAGAAAAAAAGACACATATAAGAAAGGCAAGAAGCAAAAGAGACAAATAAATGACAACAGCGAATCCACAACAGTAATGTTATAGGTTTACAAAACAAGATGATAGGAACCTGACAATGGTTGCAATATTGCATACTGTTAATCTATTCTTTTAGATGGATGATATTTATCTTACTTTTGTGATCTTACAAGCTTTATTATTCCCATTTTGCCTCATAAAATTGAGGCAATGTACTGTACTTACATTTTGTTTACCTCATTTTCTAGTTAGATATTATAAATGTTCCCATTTGGATAACAACTATATTTTGAGACCTGTTGGGTGATTTTGTCTTTCAGCGACTTGACTGGAAAACGAAAGATAAAAGGAGACTGATTTGAAGGAGGAAAATGAGGCTGATGTGTGAAGATGAGGGGGTAGAGGAAACATGAGCTCTTATTAAAAAATTATTGTGCTCTTGCCCATTTCTTCACTGCCCAGCTTACTGTTGACAGAAACTTTACAAAATAAAATCTCTTCAAAACTCAGCTCCATCATTTAAGTGATTCTTCAAGCTACAAAATTTTGGCAGTTTTGGAAAAAATGAAAGACTTTAAAGAAGAATAAAATACTCTAATTTGCAATACATGAAGTACAGTGTAGATGTACTAAGTGAAAATGTAATACATCTACATAATTTGTACTGCGCTTGGAAAAATCACCCTCTACTGAAAGCAGAAGCTATTATGTTCTAAACTGGAAAAATCTTCACTATTTTTCATCAAAAGCAAACATATGTAAACAGCAAAGCAGGGTGCTTACATCAAGAGTTATACTGTTTGTTCTTTGACAATTGCATTGCTGATTCCACCATTATCATTAAACACTCCCAAAATACCATGGCACTGAGTCTGCTTTGACCTCACAAATGACTAGAAGGAAAATCAGAAAAGTAAGGTGAAAGGAGGAGGTAGACTGGCTGGACTAAACTTCACAAAGATAGAGATAATGATGCCATGGTACCAAGACATAGAACCTTCATTATTTTTTAAATGATGCAGGTCATTGGGAAACACTTTTCCTAACTCTTACATGTGGCTGCTACTAGTTCATGTCCATTATTCAGTAATACCATAAAAGGAAAGCATTTATAAAGAGGGATGCCACGCTTCTAGCATGTTATCCTCCAATGAAGCCCTAACAAGTTACTACTTGTATGGTAGCATTATTCTCTAACAAAACATGTTCCTGAAATTTACATGTAAGTTTACCTTTGGAAAAGGAACTGCAATTAAAATAGGTTATGGATCCTTAAATTTGGGAATTTGAATTTTTTTTTTGAATTCTTTATATACTCTAGATAGTAGTCCTTTGTCTACGGACCAGCCTACCTACTCTATCTTCCAGCAGATTTAGTGTTTCTGTTTTAATCTTTAAATCTTTGACAAATTTTTATTTTAGTTTAGTGCATGATAGGAACCTGTGTCCAATTTTAATCTTCAGCATGTGGAAAGCCAGTTTCTCCAGCACCATTTATTAAAGAGGCTATCTTTCTTCCAGTGAACGTATTTGGCCTAAGGTGGCTGAATGTTTCTGGAGATGTTCTGCATCATCTAATCTGTTCCATTGATCCTCGGGTCTATTTCTGCTGTTGATGTTGTTGTCATTGTCTTGTTTTTGTTTTTGTTTTATCAGTACCATACTGTATTTATCACAGTATTTTTGTAGTATAATTTCAAGTCAGGGATTGTGTTACCCACCCCCCCGTCTTGCCTTTGTTTCCCAGAATTGTCATCACTGTTCTATATCTCTTCTGATTTCAGATGAATTTTAGGATTGTATTCTCTAATTCTGTGAGATATACTGTTGGAATTTTAACTGGAATTGTATCAAATCTGCATAAGAGTTTTGCAACTATACTCATTTTCACTATATTGGTTCTGCCTACCCAAGAACAAGGGATATCTTCCCATTTTCTGATATCCTCTTCAATCTCCTTTCTCAGAGCACTACAGTTTTCAATGTAGAAGTCTTTTACTTCCTTCACTAGATTGTTTCCTAGATTTTTTGGGGGATGAAGGGGGATTCTATCATGAAAAGTTTTGGTTTCCCTAATTTCTCGTTCAGTGAGTTTGTCATGTGTGTGTAGAGGCTATTTATTTTTCAGTGTTCACCTTGTATCTAGCAATGCTATTGAATTTGGTTATTAAATCTAGAAGTCTTTTGGTGGACTACTTGGGCTCTTCTATGTAGAGTACCATGTCATCCACAAATAATGATAATTTAGCTTCTCCCTTTCCTGTCCTTATTCCTGTTATTACTTTTTCCCTTGTCTAATTGTTTTGCTAGTGTTTCCAGAACTATAATGAATATGAGTTGTGCTAGTGGTCAGCTTTGTGTGGTTCCTGACAGAATGAAAGTTTTCTGTTTTTGTCCATTTAGTATGATGTTGGCTGTTGGTTTGTCAGAGATGACTTTTATCAGATTGAGACAAAGATCATCTACTCCAATATTCTCCAGGGTTTTTATCATAAATGGGGTTAGACTTCATCAAATGCTTTTTCTGCATCAAAAAAATAAGCATTTGAAGCGAATAGACATTTCTCAGATGAAGAAGTAGCAACAACAAATAAATATAAAAAAATGCTCAACATCACTGGTTATTCCAAAGATGCAAATTCAAACAACACTGAGATGCCATCTCACCCCAAAAGAATGACTATTATCAAGAAATCAACCAATAACAAACATTGGTGGGGCTCTAGGGAAAAAAATACCCTTCTCCACTGTTGGTCAGAGTGCAAACTGGTGCAACCACTCTGGAAATCAGTATGTAGAGTCCTCAAAAAACTAAAACTAGAAGTTCCAGTTGATCCAGCTATTTTTCTTCTTAGTATCTTCATGAAAGAATTGAAATCATACCACAGTGATATATGCACACCCGTGTATATAGCAGCAGAGTTTGCAATAGCTAAATCTTGGAAACAGCCCAAATGTCCATCACCTGATGTGTGGATAGAGATGTGGTTTTTTTTAATACAATGGTATACTACTCTGTAATAAAAAAGGACAAACGAGACATTTATAGCTAAGTGGATGTAACTTGAGACCATACTCTTAAGTGAAATAAATTAGATACATGTGAAAATACTGCAATGTATCCCCACTGTGAGAAACTGAAAGTGCAAATAAGGATCAAAATATCTAATAGGAACTGTGAAACTGAAAGACAATGTTCAAATGGTAAGTGGAACTAGGAAAAGAAGAGGGAGAAAAGAAAGAAGGGAAAAGAAAAAATATGAAAAGTAGGAAGAAATAAAAACAAAGCTTTTGTAAACAAGGAGGAGAAAAGGTTTTGAAGGGAGGGTAGGAGAATGGGGAAAAAATAATCAAGATATATCATGAACAGGTACAAATTCCCTGTGATGAATGTGATTATTATGTGTAACTAAAATATGCCAATTAACTAATTTAAAAAACCGTAAGCTGAAAAAAATAGCTTATGGAAGCTTCTATTTGCTTTTGCTATTTTAGTGGGAGTAAATCTTTTGATAATGACATTAATTCTCTTATTTTCATCTGCTTATAATTTTTGTTTAGTTTTATTTAGAATTTTTTAAAGCAAACTTTTTTCTGCAATTTTATCAAAGTAGAAAATATTGTACTGAAAGAATCAGAAGATACAGACCCTAATTTTCTTTCATCAACTAGCTTTGATTATTTATTATATGTATTTTACACCAATTGTCATAAGCTTTAAATGATCACAGTCAGGCATGGTGATGCACACCTTTAATCCCAGCATTCGAGAGGCTAAGGCAGATCATTGTGAGTTCGAGACCAGCCTAGGCTACAAAGTGAGTTCAAGGCCAGCCTGAACTGCATAGTGAGACCCTGTCTCAAATAATAGGGCTGGGGATTTAGTTCAGTGGCCTAAGCACCTGCCTGGCAGGTTTGAGTTTGAGTTCGAACCCTGGTACAAAAAAAAAAAAAAAAAAAAAAAAGCTTTAAATGATCACAAAGTCATTTTGAGTTCCAAGATCTTAACTTCCATAGCATCAAAAAAACAATGTAAAAAAGAAATCTCTAACCTCTACTGTGGTGCTGTGTACAATTCTGAAGTTGCTGACAGAGGGCACCATTACACTGGAGACAGTTTTTTAGAAGAAGGTAGTAAAGTGACTCAGAGTAAGATACATTTTCCTCAGTTACCATAAAGGCAGATACATTTTCTTCAATTGCAGTCAACTGCCATGAAAACAACAGGGAAGATCTCATGAACAGAATACCTACCATTTTAAGGGTTAGAAAACTAACCTTTAAAAAGATAATGGTTGGATACAGAATCTAATGGCATGTGATGCTTTCTGTTTCATTGGAAGAGTTTATCATGCATGGGAGCATGAAGATTTCATAGGAACTGTATTCACAGAGGTCAGTGTCAGCACTCAAGTTTTTCTCATAATGTGAAATTCACAAGATCACTGACATTCTTCTACTTCCCAACAAGATGGAAAAATCTCTCATAAAAAGTGATGAGGATTTCATTTCCTGCTATCTAGGTATGTGAGAACTTAGGTATGTGAGAACTCAGAGTAGAGGAACCAGACCAGAAAATAAATGGTTACCAGTCTTGTGGAGTAAAAATCATATCTGCCAAATAATTAAATAACACATGGTTGTGTTCTGAGTACATTGTTTTGTCATCAAGAGCCCAAACAGGCACCAAAATCTCTGATGGAAAATGACTCTTTTGTAGGAGGTCACCTCCTACTAATGAAATACTATATGATGCAATATCGTTGAATAGGTGATTGACGAGAAAGTTTCCAGACTTTGGAAGCTATCACACCAGTGGCATGCAGAAGCATGACAGGGAAGTTTGCACCAGCTGGGAGCCCTGCAACTTCCAAGGAACTGCTTCCCAAATGTCTGTTGTGTGAATGGAGTCAGATTATTTAAGGTGTCATTCAATATTGCATATGCCTTAAATGAAAGACTACAGGAAAAATTTCCTTTCTGGGTCCTCTTTCTCCATCTCAGGGTCAAACTTTGCCCTTGAATGAGCACAAACACCTCATATTTAAGTGACTCACTGTCAGACGCTGGCTCCAAGTCTATTAGATTATCATCATGTCATCTTTGTTTTTGGCAGTATTTGAAAGACCTCTAGCAGCTTTGTTTGAACACTGTTATCATACCTAAAAGCTTGAATCTGTAAAACAAATACACAAACATTTATAGACATCCTTATATCACTTCAAATTGTTGTGATTAGTGTACACACTTTGAATATTATTACTTAAACAACCTCCAGCTGATGTAAAAAAAAAAACACTTTGGAACAAGGCATTCTCCAAATGTTCTATTAAGGATGCTGTTTATTTATATCAGTGTATAGAAAAGTACAGCTGTACAAAACATAAATCAATGTCAAAAGTAAAAGGCATTAAAATTCATAAGGTTCATTTTCCGACATCCAGAGCAAACTGTAGCTGAGAGTTTGTCACAGACTTAACATCAGCAATAAAATTATATAACTGCTGATGTCACATTCTTTGAGGTACTCTCAAAGGCATCTAAAATTTTATAGCTTAGTTTTGCTTATTTTAAAATGAGCATGTATTACTCTTAATTTTGTTTCTTATGATACCTAGAAGACCTGAGTACAAAAACAACACCAGAGGGAAAATAACTTGCAGTCCATAGAGTTTTACCCAACATGAACAAAAATACAAACATATACAACTGTGTTTCTATTGATCAGGAAACCACAGAAATTAGTGTTGGTTTAACACCTATTAAGGTAAACAGTGCCTTCTGTAGCAGAATGAAGAAGGATTATTGCTAAGTCAGGAAGAACTGAAAACAAGTCCTGCAGATACTAATATTTATTTACAGTTAGGTGATATTCAGCTTTGGCTTTCAGTTATTTAAACTCTATTATCATTTGCCCGTAGTGATTTATGAGATTTTGATTTTGATTTATTCACCTGGCTTGGAAGGGCGTGTGTTTTGTCTTATGATATGGAAATCCTAGTTTCCTATCATACACTAAGTTCCTTGAAGGCAAGGACCACATAGGCACATCTACATGCCCCAAGAATCTGCAATACATTCATTTGCTGTTTTGTTGTTGTTGTTGTTGTTGTTTTGTTTTGTTTTGTTTTTTTCTTAAACAGTAAAAGCATTTAAGTGGGTGATTCTGAGCTACTGGGAGGGCTGAGTTTAAGTGGTCCAAAGAAGGGTTGACAACCTCCATTGTTTATACAGCCACCAGGGACAGGAGCAAGTTCCTCATAGAAACTCAACCCTGTCAGTTCTGAGGCAGAGACCATTATGATTCCCATTTTTCAGAGGGTAAAAGTGAAGCCCAAAGATGTTATGTGGCTCGCCCACACCGCATCGCCGATGTGAGACAGAGCTGGGTTTAAATCAGACAGGCTACCTGCAGAAGTTAATGCTCTCTCACAATAACGATGCAGGTGGATGGAGTGGAGATCCCCAGTGTCTTTCGCTAAGAAAAAATACAGCCGACATCTTGCAGTATATTACAAGATATATATGTGTGCACTGGAAAACCCAGTGGAGTAGCTTTTTCCTTTGGAGGCTGCATATACCTTACTGCTTTCCACTTCTTCTGGGACTTTGTATTTTTATGAGATTTTATGTAAACACATTCTTGGAAAAACATATTTATATGGTAAGAATGTAGGTTGTATGTGTAAAATTAACCGCTAGCCGCCGCCACACAGGCAAGCTGAATTCACATGCCTTTCTTAAGAATATAATACAGACAACAGTATTTTGGAGGAGAGGGAAGCAATTCATCCGTTGACGTTACATAATTATCCAAAGCACAATTTGGGGTTTTTTTGTTTTTGCCGTTTACCGCATACCGTTCAAAATACCCACTTCTGTGCTTGTTAGGGTCGTCAAAATGGCCTGTTTCTGATACTCCTTTGCTCACATTTCATGAAAATGACAGCGGGGAGAATCTGAGCAGAGCACGACTCCCAGGCACTGAGGCGCATCGTGCGCCTGCACCGTGCGGAGGAGACGGACGTGGAGGTAGCTCAGCCCCATCAGGATCCGCCTGTATCACCGCTCCCGACGCAGGTATTAGACATGCGGCGCGTGCAGCCAGCCTGGGCTGCCTGAGAACAGCGCTGTGAATACAAATGTGTCTAAAATGGCTGACTCTGTACAAGAGTAAATAAGAACCTTTCCAGCTTTTCATTTAGTCACAAGATCAGGAGGTCTCGTCGCCCCAAATAGAGTAGAGAATTGAGGTAGTTTTCCAGCCGAGCAAGGCAAAGTAGGGAAATGGGAGAAGGTGACTTTTTTGTAGCAAAGACCTTGCCTTTCAATGTTCTTTTTAAAAGAAAAGAGCTCAGATTGAGCTAATCCCCAAATGAATGTATGCCTTAGGAAATAATTTTTATTAATAGCTGCATATTTTTACGTTCATCACATGCACCCAAATATTGGGTTTATGATATTTAGTTGCATGCATACATCACTGTGTCAAAGAAAAGGAGGAAATTCAGCCTTAATAAAAAATGATTTATTAACTTCTCCACATCCCATAAATTTAATATGCTATGGATTCTTGCACTCTTTGCAAATTTCTTTTAGAAGTGTTTTTTCTGAATATGAGCTCATGATATTTCTGAATAATGTATTGATGAATACTAAAAAAAAAATAAAACATCTCTGATGCACATAATCGACAGACACGACTGGGTGAGTATGTGTCAGCCACGCTATTTGTTTTGTATTCTTTTACTTTCAATCAGCCCATCTCTCTCCTCAGGAGAAATCACTGAACCTGGTTTATATTTCTCCATAATATTAAGCATTGATGTATTCATTTTTCTGAACACAAAATAATGCAATGATTCTTGTCACTCTCCTTTTAAATCACTGTCTCTCTTTTTAGTAGGATTTTTGTAAAAATACAAACTAATTTCATTTTTAGAGTAGTTCTAATAACACTAATTGCATGAAAATACATATTTTTGCCTCCATAATTGCAGGAAAAATCCATCCTATGTGGAAACTGCAGAGAGTAGAAGAATACTGTAAATGCTGGCCTCCGGGAATGTGTGCTTCCTACGAGTTTTAAGGCAGAAATATTCAGAGGCCACACTACGCAGATAAGACCCAACCATTTTTGTTGTTAGTTTTGTCCTTTTCTTTTCAGCAAAATATTACCTCAAGGTAGCTCTAAGCACTAAAGGATTGAGGTTTCTATTTTGTCTACAAGTGAACTAACAAGTTTTTGCTACCTGTGGGTATCAACTTGGGATTTTAGTTAGCTAAGCAGCTTTGAACCTAGAATAAAACACTTAAGGGACCAAGAAAAATGTAGGCAGCAAGAAATCTGCAGATGTAGACTTTATTTATTTATGAACCACAATTGATGTTTTAGAATAGTTTCAGAGTAAAATTGAGAAGCTTTTACTGACTTCCAACGTATACCACCCCTAGTTTCCTCTGTACCTTCTTTTGCATGAATACAAAACATAAATCTACATGTGATTACATTTCTTTTTTTTTTTTTCTATTGTGTCTGGGTGCCTGTTTCTACTGTGTGCCAATAACTATACATGTATTACATGTACATGGATATATTACATATATGCGTAACTATGGTCTGCCTAGTATTATAGGTAGAGAAATCAATATTTTTTATTTTAAATGACAGTGGAAACCTATACTACTGTCCTATTAATTCCATTCCAACTTAACTCAAGAGGCCGCAAAGGGCTTTGAGGTGGGACGAACCCACAGAAAGTTGGAAGCTGCCTAAACTGAGGTACTTGGACCCTGTCTGGGAGACTACCCAGAGAAAGGATACCACATTCACCATAAAATCAACACCACAGCCTTTGCTCTTTGTGTTAGATCTGCAGCTCTTCCCAAGGGTCGAGGACAGAGGATGTGTCATAGAGTTATGTTATATTGTCAAATGTGTCCGCCTCTTAATAAATAAGGGGTTGTGACTAAGTGATCTTTGAAGTCCCTTCTTAACCATGATACTGCATTGGCAGAGGTGAAAGAAGAAAAATTCTCCTCTGTCAGTATCCTCTTGTCATGGGCATTATCAAAACAAAGACTGAAAATAGAGAATTTGTTCTGAGCCATTATTATTCCAAGATGATATATTGAGGAGTTTGACTAACAAACACCTTAAAAATAGTTTAAAAGTACAAAGGAATGTGGAAGAACATGAGAGACTTTTGTCCCTGAGAAAGGTCAAAGTGTTTGAATAATATTTACTTGATACATGATTCAATGGTTCTTTCATCAAAATTATTGTTTATGCAACTGTCTTGTTTATCACTACGTTGCTCTTATTAATATGTTTTTTCAGAGTTTTATCCCCTTGAGGTACCTTCACAGGAAGCATCTTTTAAGGGTTTTCTAAAAACTTCATAGTTTTTACACAGAAGACATAAATTTAAAGTTTTCTTGCCTTTTTTTTCACCCTTACTAAAGGCAGTACCTCTGAAAAACAGTGGCTGGAGGGTATTCCATCTCTCCCTCACTATTTGTGAACTTTCTTTTCTTATTAGAATAATAAACAGATTTCAAAACTTTTGCTTCTGTGTCCCAAGACCCTGACTATGGCAACAGGGAGCACTAGAGAAAAACCTAAGTGATGAACTTAAAGTTGCCCTGAGGATGTTGCCTGTTCAGCTTTCATTTTGCCTTTAGATTGTCTTTAAGAATCTGTAATCTGAGCTTCCACAATGTAATTAGAGGCAGCAGAGGTACTGTATGTATGATTTGTACTTGTACCTATTTTCCAATTCCATCTGTTTTTAATATATTCTCTTGATAAAAATTTATCCCTTCTTTCCAGTCAGGCTTTTTCCTGATTTGATAGAGAGTCCTTTGGGCTTGTGTTGAAATTGAAATGTATGATATCTTATTGTTTGCCTATATACCCAGATGTCCAGGCACTGAGTTTACTTTTATAAATGAAATATTAAAAATAAACACAAAGCTTTGGGGATGCAGTTGCAAGGGACAAGATCAGCATGACTACATTAGAAATGGTCAACAAAAGACTAGAAGTTTCTCTGTCTCAGGTGGCAGATCCGTGGGCTTCCCTGAACATATCTCTAGTGATATTTTTCTCATTGCATAAACTTTTTGCAGACTCTAGGCTCCAAGTAATCGGTGTAATGAAGCAGCACAGCAGTAATGCATCCAAGAAAAAAAGCCTAGACTGAGAGGCTACAAGAGTTTTGATTCAGGTTCTGCCATTTATTAGCTCCTTGACTTTGGTAGTGGTTTAACCTGTCTGAACCAAACTTTTCTCACTAGAGCCTTAATGCTTCCCTCATGAAAACATGGTGCATTTGAAACTAGTCAACCCGTTGCAAATGTATTGATATATAGGCACTACCATAAACCTTTGAGCTCTAGTGGTAAACAAGAACAAAACTGTCTCTGTCCTCTTGGCTACTGCAGTCTAGGGACAGAAATACAATCTGTAAACAGGTAAACATTACATTCTGATCTATAGGTACCATGACAGATGCATTTGAGAACCTATTAGTGAAATGAGTAACCCAGACTGGAGTGATTAGGAAGATTTTCTGAATGAAGACAATGATATTTGAGGGTAAGGAATTAAAAACTGGGGAATGAATGTTTATGTCTGTATAAAGAGCTGACGATTAAATATCTTAGTACCACAATAAGTGAAATTTTTCTTCATTTTACCTTCTGCTATACCCTTTGAAGTCTGCGTCATTTACTGATTTAAGAAACAGTCACTGAGGAGATATTATATGCCACCCTTCGTGCTAGGGACTTGGGATGTGCCTATGAGCAAGGGAGAGGCACTGTGCTAGGAGAGTTTACTGTGTAGTATAGGCAACGCACCCACCCTCATTCTACATTTACTGTAGAAAGTTCAAATAAGATTTATCTATGGTGTTCCTTAGAAAGTATACAGAGACTGAAAATTTGAGGGCCAGTCCAGGAACCACCAGTGGTAGAGTACTTGACTTAATGCACTGACAACATGAATTTTGGTTTATGCTTTTAAATTATTTCTCTAATTAAATTTCAAAAATAAAATTCTGCATCAGAAGGTTTAGGAATGGCAGTGCCCTAGCCTTCATTGCTTTCTTGGCAAATGTGAGTAAAATTCAACCATTTCCTGGAATCTTACTCATTATAGGGAAAGAAAAAAAATTTTTAAAAAACAATTAGGGTAGGGGGTGATATTTTGTAACAGAGTCTTGTCTTTTATTTTGTGCAAATACAGCCATACAGAGAAAGACTGCTTTTTCTTTTGGAGAAATATCTATCATCATTTCCTAGGCATATTAATTTTCTGCAATTCACTGCAGAAGCTAATTTTTATTTTTTGGAATTAATTGAGCTGAAAGCTGGATTCATGACAGCCCATCCCCTCGGTGGCCAGCACAGAAGCTGAGGACAGACGGCCATTTCAGCTTTACTAGCCTGACATCCTGCATAATCAATGCATGTCAGCCACAAAGACTGGCTGCCTGCGTTCATGCCCATTTGCTAGTTGGCTGAGTGCCCACTCACAAATTGGGATGCCAGTTCCACTAAGGTACAAGTGTCAACAAAAGATCACTTCAAACAGGAAGCCTGCTCCATTTTGTAAGAACCATCATTTAGTTGAAGGGAAAAAAAAAGGTTTAAGGTGGTTCATTTCATATTGCTGACAAACTGCTATTTACATCACATCATACCTTCTGTCTCAAGGGACATTTTATTTAATGACAATGCAATCTTCTTTATCCTTAAAATTTGACTTTCAATTTTTGCATTTCAAGTAAAGTAAAAAGATATGGTGTGTGAATCCTGCGAGTCACTGGAAATGTCCATTCCCTTTATTCCCACTGCATGTATTAGAGATGGAAAGAGTAAGCAAAGCATTATCCTGTGTATGGTGTCTCAAGACACTAATTACAGTGGTGAATAGTGCACCTAACAAAATGCAAATACATTCTTAATATTCAATTAATTCAGCAAATATTGGTTAGGTGCCAGGCAGCCAGTAGGAATTGATTTCACTGCCTCTAGTCTTTTTTCCTTCAACTGAGTCTACATCCTTACTGTTTTATTAGTCAGTCTCACTAAAGTATAGTTCCTATTTTACTAATTCCACTCTCAAATTATCCTTAAGGTTTGCTACTGACCATCAAATTATACCGAACATTTTATGTAAGAGAAGACCCCTTGTTTTCTGACTGAAACCAACGTTCTTATTTCCATAAACATTTAAAAAATTTCTGCATCTATGCCTTGACTTCATTCCATCTATGTCTTTCCTTATCCTCCAAGTGTTGAAATTTTCATCACTTTGGTAAAGATCAATTGTCTCCTTAGGTCCAACTTTTTAAGTTCTACTGTGAAGCTGCATCAACCAGAGGCATTTAGTAAACTTACCTCAATTTGAACTTGAAAAGAAGGTATCATCACCCCTCATTTTGGTGTGTGTGACCAAATGTTGAAAGAAGCTAAGGACATACAAAGTATTCAGTTGGGTACTGGCAGTATCTCAGCCAGAGCTCAGCCTCTGAGTTCTGTCGCCTCTTCTGGCAGGCTTTCTTCTGCTTTGGGGGCGCGGGGTGGGGTGGGGTCTGCCTGTCTTTATTCCATATTCCACGTCCTTCCTCTGGACATTTATAACACTTAATCCATGCCATTCTTGAGACTTTAATTGCCTTATAACTTGTATTATTCAACAATTCATTAAAGATTTAGTGAGCAACTCAATCATTTTAATGGATACAGAGGATGATAATAATGGAGAGGGAAGAGGAGAAGAAAGAGAAGAATAGCAAGCCTCTTCTGATCCCAAAATGTGTCAGAACTGCACCAAGTACTTTCAGAAACTGTCACCTTGGATCATTAAAACACACCTGCAAGCAGATATTATTATCTCTGAAATGGAGACAAATACCCAAGACTCAAAATGGTTAAATGAATTTCTCAAGGGT
The DNA here is from genome assembly GCA_004363535.1 of Dasyprocta punctata. NCBI lineage: Eukaryota > Metazoa > Chordata > Mammalia > Rodentia > Dasyproctidae > Dasyprocta > Dasyprocta punctata. Next base: position 43,051 of record RJWM01004481.1, on the reverse strand, counting down.
GTAAATCATTTATTAGGTGAGGATTCATACTTCTCCTTCTTTCATACTTAAACAAATGTTTGCCTACTGTGTGCCCAGAATTGTTCTACTCAGAAGGAAACAAAGCAGACAGAAATCTCAGCCCAGCAGGAACATGATTCTAATGACAAGGATAAAGAAGTCAAACTGAATATGCAGAATGTTAGAAGATGAGATTGGGAATGAGATTCAAGCAGAGTAAGTGAAATCAGAACCACAGGATGTGGAGATAGGGTTTGCAATTCTAAAGACATAGTGTGGTTGGCATAAGTTTCACTGAGAAGGTGAAGCTTTAGAAAAGATAAGAACTAAGTGGATGCAAATGAAAGGAATCCCAGATAGAAAGAAGAGTAACTGCAAAACTGAAAGTGAGAACAGCCCTATTCCAAGGCAAGGTGGAGAGAAACGACACCACCTGGAAAGTGTTTGATGTCTCTTCAGCATTCCACATCCAAATCAAAAACAAACAGAAGAAATCACACCTTATCCAAATGCAGGTAGTACTGAGAGCTGTTTGTCAAGTACTCTTGTAAGCGATTTACAGCCATTTGCAGTCAATGCTATCAAAAAATCAATGAGGTAGAACCTTGTTATTCTCACCTGGGATGAGAAAATGTGGTAACATAGGCTTTAAAAGCCAGACCTCTGCAAATCCAAGGCAGACCATCCTCAGAGGCCTGTTCTGAGTGACCGCTGGAATCCGTTACCTTTCTCTGCTAGAGAATACTTCATGCTATGAATCTACCACAGTGTATTTGTTTCTTTGGTGATGAAAATGGACTTCTTTTCTTTTTGCATATGTAAGAACTTATCTAGGTTATATACCTTAGAGCAGAATCACTGAGCCATAGACACTATACCTAATATACCTTTCTAATAAAGTCAGAAAGATGAGCACATTTCACTTCATTCCTCACCCTTGCCCAGGATCACTTAGCATGTGTCGAATTTCATTACCACATAAGAAAATTCATGAATCTTCTATTTAATGTTTTATGTATTTCTAAAATTATTTTTATTATTACATTTAGCTTTTTATGGTTATTATTTTTTTAATTCTATCTTGAATAGACTTTATAGCTGTCTTTTTTGAAAGAATAATGTAGAATTAAGACAGAGTATGTATATTCTAAAATAGTGAATGAAACCAAGTACGGTAACTCATGCCTGCAGTTCCAACTATTCTGCAGGTTGAGGCAGGAAGAACACATGAGCCCAAAATTTCAAGGATAACCTGGACAATATAGTGAGACTCCATTTCAAAAGGAAAAAATAAAAAACAAACAACAACAACAACCAAAACCCGAATAAAACTAAATGGATTAGATATTGATTTTTAATTTTTTAAATGCTCATTAGTAAAGGTTTGCAGTACCTAATCGTTACATTCATCAAGCGGAGTTGGTAGTTCATCCACAAAATTAGATAATTTTGACCACTAGAATAATGTTTCAAATATCATTTAAGGAATTAAAGAATAGTTCTGATAGAATGTAAAATGAATTGAGAATATTAAGTTCTATAATCCTACTTGATAAATTCTGTATATATCATCTATAACAACTATATAAATATTATATTATTTGTAATATTTATTATCAATCATGTTACATATTTGTATTACATTTAATATAGCATCATCCCTTGGTATCTGTAGGAAATTGGTTCTAGGACCCTTGTGGAAATAAAAAATCTATGGATGTTCAAGTGCCCTATTTATTTATTTATTTATTTATTTTTTCTTTTTTCGGTACTGGGGATTGAACTCACAACCTCGCGCCTGCCAGGGCAGGCGCTTAAGCCACTGAGCCAAACTCCCAGCCCTGGTTTTTTGAGGCAGGGTCACACTGTGTAGCTCAGGCCGGCCTTGCACTCGTGTTGTAGCCCAGGCCGGCCTCAAACTCACAACACTCCTCCTACCTCAGCCTCCCGAGTGCTGGGATTAAAGGCGTTCACCACCACGCCCGGCTTCAAGTGCCCTATTTAAAATGGCATATGTACATCCTCTTTTCCACTTGAAATAACCTCTAGATTACATATAATTGCTATACAATGTAAATACTATTCAAATAATTATACTCCATTGTTTAGGGAATAATAACAAGGAAATAAGCATGCATGTTATGTGCAGATGTAATTTTTAATTTTTTTTTTGATCAGCCATTGTTAAATCAATGGGTAGAGCCCATGGATACAGATGACCTACCACAACTATTAATATATGTTTGCATATAAGAGGCATACATAGATGTGTATGTTTAATGTAAATAAATTTTTATAGCATTCTTGGATTTACATAGCAAAAGTAACATCTCTCTATATAATAATTATCTGCATACATAAATTTACAGTCATTATTACAGATTGATTATAAAAGTAGTTCCAGTTTTCTACCATTCTCTTGGTAATGTGACTTTGGGGTAACTATCACCAAGAAGTAGAATACTTTTACTCACTGACATGTGCTTTAATCAAAAGAAATCAGTGGAATTGACACTGTGTCATGTCAGTTCCAAGCCAAGAACTCAAGAGGACGTCCATGTTTTTCCTTTCTTAGAATCCTGGTTCTCACTTGTGAAGAATCAACTTGGTTTGACCTGCTGAAGGGAGAACAACATGTGGAAATGAGACAGCTCTTCCAAACTAAGACTTCCCTAGACCAACCACACTACAAAGAACCCGTAGCTGACTGCAACTGCCCCATTGGCTCATGACAAATTCAAGTGAGCCCACATGAGTTCATCCACTTAGGTAAAAAACACCTCCCAGTGGTTTTCTTTCCACTGATATTTATTTTCTAAGTCTTTAGATTTTGAGACTTTTAGCAAGAACTAATTAATAAAGCAATTTCTTTAGGTGTTGGAATTAAAGTGATTTTAGTGATATATTTGCTCTTTGTATTTCCACCAATGAGCATTTATAAGTGTAATGGTTGATACATTGTGTCAACTTGAGAAGTTTAGAAGCTTAACTAAGCAACTCAACAGGGGACAAGGAGCCTCACTTCGTAAACATCCTCAACCTGTGCAAGAGAAGGTCACAGAGATAGTGTGGGTGTTACACTTGCCCTAAGGTGGATGACCTGCATACAATGCAAGGAAGGAAAAGAGACTCCTCATTCCCCCTTTTTTTGCTCTTGCTGCTTTTGCTGTCTTCTGCTGCCTGGAACTGCTGCCTCTCACCAAGCCACCCTGCCTTGGAGCCAGCTGATTACAGACTGAAAGCTCTAGAAAATGTGAGCTGAATAAACCTTCCATCCTTTAATTTTGGGTGTCAGATATTTCTGTTGTCTTAGGAACAAGAGAAAAGTAACTAAGACAATAAGTATTAATTTTTTTTGTAATAAATGAGCATTTACTATATTTTTGAAAAGTGTTTTTAAAAATTCTCCAAAGATATGTTTCAATGATTAGGGCAATGAATATTTTTTTAAAAGTAACTTTTACATAATCATGAGCTATTTTGAAAGGATCAACAGTATCCACATAGATGTGTACATATAGTATTCACATCTATATATAGATGTTAACTATGAGCTGTTATGCACATTGTGCTAAATGCTGAGATTAAACACATTAGAAAATTCCCTGAAAAATCACTTACCATAGTACAAGTTTAAAAAAAAATTATAGAACTTACAGAAAACTCAATCCAGTCTAGAAGACCAGGCTGTAAAAATACATATAATAGTAACAGTGATGGGAATAGTGAGGTATACGGGTAATTTAAATCTTTATAGAGAAACTAAAGTAAAAGAGAATGGATAAGGATATAGAAAAACTTTGATGAGAGAGTAGAAACTTGGAAGAATTAATTTCAGATGACTTAAAGTAAAAAGGTAATTATAAAAAAGCTAGGACTTCAGTGTACAGAAGCTCAGAAACAGCTCATTAGCAACAGTGTCTAAGGGAAAATGCAGAATGTGAAAGGTAACCTTTGGCTAGGACTCCAGATCAAGGTGTTGACAGGTACTCTATTGTTCTGTAGGTTAGGTGTATAACTTCTTACAGGAAAAAAAAAAAAAGATGCAAACTCAGACCATCACTTAAAACGATCAGAAATGCATTTGAGTCCAGAGTGCAAACAATCCCTATGATCACCTTTTCTACACTATAGATCGCCCTTTTTAAGAACGCATTTCCAACAATTCTCTTGGTGTCTCTTCTTCCTTTTCCTCCACTCACACCCTTGCAGTGCCCAGCTTTTCCTGGCTGATCTACAGTGCTATGTGCCTAACACTCAGTTTCCATTTGATCGTTCTAGATACTGACTCAGAGCTAGTTATCTTACTGGATAGTATTGCGGTTGAAACTAGTTCTTGTGATTATTGTTCGACACTGCGGGCATAGTCCTGAAGCATTATTATTGCAAGACCTCCACCACATATGAAGAGAGGATAATGAGGGAGGAAGGAGATAAAAAGGGCAGATAAACAAATATCACTCCTCTTAATGGAATGATTAAAATGATCAACACAGTAGAGCACCATTCCTTGCCATATCCTCCCTGGAAAAGGAAAACCTGAAATGTTTCCTGGCTATGGGTGGGCCCGAAGTGTTACTCTTTTTTGGGGTCCACTGGCAACATTATGGGAAAATGTTTTTTGAATAAGTGCCTATATTATCTGCATCCAAAAGCTTATTTAGTCACAGTTGAGAGAATCTGTACTCACAGGATATATATAAAATAATACTTATAACAGTTTTTTTCTTTAACTTCATTCTATCTTTTACCATTTTCTCCTGTGTAATGCAATATTGATAGTAATAGTGGAGTGTACCTACTCAACATTATTTAAAGGAATATTCAGAGTCTAAGACACTGGGTACTATGGTTTGAGTGTGTTGCCTCAAAAATTCTGGTTGAAACAATCCCCAAACCAACAGTATTAAAGTGTGGGGCCTTGAAAGGGTGATTAGGCCATGTACCAGGTAAATGTCTTGTATGAGGGCTTGAGGGAACTAGCTAGGCCCTTTCTGACCCTTCTTTATTCCACCAGGTGAATATATAACCAGAAGGCCCCAGGTTAACAGCAGAAAGTTCTCATTAGGCACTGAATCTGCCAGCACTCTGATCTTGACTTCTTTCTAGCTAGAACTGTGAGAAATAAATTTCCATTTCTTAAAAATTGTCCAGTCTTGGGCATTTTGCTACAGTATCATATGCAGACAAAGAACTGGCCAAACCTGAGGTTCCTACAAACAGCTGAAGAAACACAGTTCTTACACACAGAAAGGAAAAGCAAAAATAATAGATACCTGTATTGGCTTGTTCTGCTGTGGTGAGTACCACAGCAATTCCCCCAATGTGCATGTGTAAGCTCTAAATCAGCATTCTGCATCCAAATTCACTTTATACTTTCGTGTATTCAAAAATCTTTACAAAGTGCAAATGAAAAGCAAAAAATTCTAGATGAATAGTAGTCAGTCACAAAGACAACATATTAATTTCAATTTTCTCAATGGAGCATCAGGTTGTCAGTTATACTCCTCAAATTCTCACACCATTATAATTTAGTACTTAAAATAATACACATCAAGGAATATAAAACTACATTCATGGGGCATATCCCACCTTTGTGATAGAGCATGTTGCCCTTTTTTTTTCTTGGAAACTAGAGGGTCTAAATATGCATCCAATAATAAGCTTGCTTTATGGAGAACTTGCTCAACACTTGAACTTGAAAAAGCTACCTTCAGGAAATAAAAAATAAAAGAGACTCTGTATTTCTATATTTTGACTCACAGTGTGCCCAGAAGTTGCCTTAGAGGGGAAAATGGTAGGAGGCAAAATTATAAAAAGAGTACTTCATTTCTAAGAGTATCTAGAGTTTCTTTTATGTATTTTAAGATGTGGTCTGCAAATATATTCATATTTTCTCTATAAAGAAATAGTCTGAACACTACTAGTTTTCCAATGCACTACCAGCGAAATTAATCTCTCAGACTTTTAAAAATCTATCATGGATAGCCTTATTTCTCATTTTAATTTGTGATTTTTCCTGTTGCTCTGTACAAATAGCATAATTCACTCATGTACAGTTATATGGAGCCATAAAGAAAGCATTGTTACATAACTAGGTATAATTTTACATCCACTAAGCCAAGAGGCAAGACATTTTGACTGCAGGCAAATATATCATTGCTCCTAATACTGTACATTATTTGAATGAGAATCTTTCCTTTGCTTTAACAACATTCAAAAAAGTTGAGGAAGTAATTCCTAAGACCAAAACAAATATTAATTTTCTTCGTTTCAAATATTTTTTTAGGTGTGTATTGATCGAAAACCAACTTAGCAAATTTATTAGAACTACAAGCTTTCTTCTTTCCCTTAGGTTCAGATCAAATTTACCAATTTGGTTTTTCATATATTTTCTTATGCTGATGCTATAAACATCAGAGAAGGCCTGAACCCTCAGGTATCCTTTAATGTGCTCTGGACTAATGATGATCTGCACACCTGAAATGATACACAGCTGCTGTATGCCACCTTGGTTGCCCACAGCAAGTGACTGGTGAGAATCACTGAAGCCCTACAGGCACCAGGGCTGCAACTGCTCCAGACATTCCTGGGCATTTTCTCGGGAAATCCACAGTAAGGATATTGAAGGTGGCCATGCAAATATATCCTATTCATCCATGCCAATAGATTGATTTGTTTATTTGAAGAACAGAATTCTATTTTTCTTAAAATTCTTAATAGACAAAAAAAAAGAGAGGAGTTTTTTTAAATCCACCCGAATATTCAATTTTGCAGCACATGATAAAAAGACATTTTTTGTACTTAAAGGAACTCTTACTAAAGCTGAGAAAATTACTCTGTTTATATTCAAAGGCAAATATTCCACTTATCACAGCCTATTGTAGCCAGTTTTAATTCTTGGGCTCTTTTCCTGAGCCCAACTGTGGAAGGAAGCCTACAGGACAGGAGTCGGGGACAGAACTGGGTGTGGTTTATTAGAACAAAGGAGAGCTCCTGCGTGTCAGGAAGGGTTCCACAGGAAGGACATTGCCATGCACCTCAGTGTAGGGGCTAATAAGCAGATTTTTGGCACAAAAGGGGCAGAAGAAGTATACAAATTCAGGGTCAGAAGCGCTTGGTAGTCTTTTGTCGTTTGGACTCCAATTAGACCTTTGTCCCTTGTGTTCTAATTTTTTTTTTTTTTTTTTTTTTTTTTTTTTTTTTTTTTTTTTTTTTTTTTTTTTTTTTTTTTTTTTTTTTTTTTTTTTTTTTTTTTT
>RJWM01004481.1:0-35692 GCA_004363535.1 Dasyprocta punctata | reverse complement strand
TCTATGTAGGCCTTGTACTTTTTCTCTTTATGTCCTTTCTCACCATGTGTTCAATGAACATACTTCTTTGATAAGAAAAGGCAGTAAGAGGAAACCATAGTCAGAGAAGGGAGCAAGTTCCTTGTTCCAATTAGGAGCCTATAAAAGGTATGAAAATATCCAGATACCATGGGCTCTGGGGCTTTGCATCCTCCAGATTAAATGATCAGATGGATTACGTAGTGTATTCAGCCCAAGAGACCAGAAAAAAGAAGGCTATTCCAAGTACAAATTGTTCTCATTTATTTAATCCAGTAAAGCCAATCAGACTGCGATATGTAGTAAAAGTCTACATTACTTCCAGATGCACATGTGCTCTTTCTCACAGTGTCAATATGATGTCAGACCACGGAGGAGTCCAGTGTGGTGATCATTTTTTGCTTGCAGTAAACAGTAACTGCTTAAGACTGTTTCAACAGAAAGGACAAGAAGAAGGAAAAGACATTGGCTCGAAGGCTACAATACAGCAAATACTAATTCCATAGCCTCATGGTTAAGAAGACAGACTCAGAAACTGTATTTTCTGAGCCTGAATCCTGACTCTGAGACATCTGACATTTAGGCACATTACCCAATGTCTCTGTGTCTCAGCAGGATTAACATTTTATCTTTAAACTGTTACCAGTCCCTTAGTTTCAATATGCTCATGTTCCTTTGCTTCTTGTTGACCAAATCAAAGGAGCCTATTTATTTTGTAAAAAGAAAAGGGATTTATTTGAAAGTAGCTCCAAGTAGATGAAGGGGTTCATTTATCTCAAATCACCATCCCAGAGTATACTAATGTTACAGTCTTTTATAGCAAGACAGAGGGAAGGAGGAGCTACAATGAGACAGGAGACAGAATCAGGCTGGTTTCATCCCTTCCTGAACTCAAACCTCTCCCTCCCTTTCTTGAGGATATGAAATTGAACTTGGCCTTCTGGCCCCAGCATCTGCATGTTTGGAATGAGGACAGGGGTGTAGCTGTTTATGCCCTAGACCTGAGATGGTTTGGAGAAACCACTTATGTCCAAATGAAAAAAAAATAAATCTAGCTTCTGACTTTCCTTTTGTAGTGCACTGCAATACCACATAAGATTGTTGTGTGGGTTAAATGAGCTGTTATATAACAGAGACTTAAAATACTGCTTGACTTGCAGACAGATTTCAGTAAATGACATCATTGTTATTCAAATCCAACCAACTCATTTTTTCCAGTCTCTTTATTTCAGATATCAAACTGGGAAGGTGACATGTGTCAGGGTCTTTTCCCAGCAAAGATGAATTTTACAAACTAAGAAACATCTGAGTGGATACTATGGTTCTCCAGCATTAGACATGGGGAGAAAAGAGCCTAGGAAATAATAGAGACTTTAAGAAAGCACAAAAAAAGCCTCGGGGTGTTAAGAGACCTAGAGGCAGAGAAAAAAGCCATCTCAAATGCCAGCAGAAATTAGAAGAGAATATAAGGAAAGAAACAACTCCCTAATCAGGAGCAACAGGAGAGGAAATTGAACTGTCCACATAGTTAGGAATCAAAGGCCATTGTCGTTTTTAATTGTTGTTGTGTTTAATTGTTCAAGGCTGTATTTGTTTTACTTCTGGTGTGAGTGAGGGGTGCAGAAGGGGTCAAGTTCTTACTCCTTTTTAGCTCTGCTTGGATAACACCCCACCCCCAGAATGATTCTTCAGAAAAACAATGGCCACCAAAGAAAACAGCAACAGTAACAAAATTCTCCAACTTGTAGGATCTTTGTAAGCAACATCTGGACAGTGTAGGAGAAGCAGTACAGCTGGAATTTTTCCCTTATTAATCTCTCACTAAACAATAAATGGAAATGGAGCCCACATTGCTCTCCTTCTACAAGTTATTTACTGGAAAGCAGTACGGCAGAGATTATTTCCAGCAACTAGTTTTTTGCCATAACAGATAATATTCAAAATGGCTTATTATCATTTGCTTCCTTTCTATATTAAGAGATAGTCAAGAATGTTCACATCCTTCTAAATATTTAACAAATATCTATCTCATTATCTGGAATTCTCTGAAAGACATTAAAGTGAGCTATAAACTCAGAAAACTTTCTTAAACTGTATTATGCCTTCCTATTTCTGTCACTGCTATTTAAATAATCAGACTTTTCACCAGATATGGTATTTTTTCTTCTGCTTTTTCTTCTTCAAAGAAAAAGAGTAGAGCACTTTTTACAGTTCTGTTGTGCTGAACCTCCACTCCGTTTCATCAACTTCCCGAAAATTCTTATGAATTAATACCTCTTTCAAGGCATTAGACTTTCAACGTAACCTGGCAATTCACCTGGGGCTAAGGCCTATTCTCTGTGGTTCCTTTGTCACTTATTATAGCTAAATTAATATAACCAAAACTTAGCAATTACTGGTAATGATACATTATCTTTTCTCCACTGAGTTCTCAATATACTTGAAAATCCCACACACTAGTGAGAATTATACAAGAGATTCAGGAGAGTAACTTTAAAAATTATGTAATCAATTATCTGAATTATGTCCTAATTCTTTTTCACTCCTAATGTTCTATAAATACAACACTTCTGTGAAACCAATTTTTTTTAAAAAAGTAAATTTACACAATTCATGTGAATAATGTTTTGGATGTTTTAGCTAAATAAAATATTTATTGTTAGCATCCTGTTCTGTATATCATCACAAAACTTTTTTTAAAAACTTACATCACTAACTCCCACAGCAAATAAACTACTTTTAGATTCCTCAAGTGACTTTTGTTATCTATTTTAAAATATATTTTGATATGATAAAAATCATATCTCCAGGCAACAAGAGTAAAGTAAAGCAGCTTTATTCAACCATATATTTGCCATGTAATTGTTCTGTCTTTGGAGCCAGCATGCCATGTAATGAACTCTCTGAAATCATGAACCAAATTAAAATTCTGTTTTAGTTAAGAGTGTCAGGTATTGTGTTCCAGTAACAGAAAAATTAACCAGAAAAATTAGTATCAGAGAAGTAGGGGTTTTGTTGTGACCATACCTGACCATGTGGTTTAGAAGCCTTCGGAACTGGTTTTCAGGATAAGTTTGGGCAGGTTTAGAGATACGGAGCAAAGAAGCTATACAATATTTTTACCAGTACTGGTTTGATAATTATGGTCAAAGTTCAGAGGACCAGAATGCTAACAGGAATATAGACAGTAAAGGCCATACTGAGGAGGTTTCAGTTCAAAGACTCCATTACCAGGTAAATTAAAGACCATGATAGTTAGCCTCTGGCAAAAAATTTGTCTACATTTGCCCATGTCCTGAGGGGTTTTTTTTGTTGTTGTTGCTTTTTTTAATTTAAGAGAAAACGGACACAGAAAAGAAAAACAAAAAGCAAAAGAGACAAAACAACAACAACAACAACAAATCCAATACAATAACATCATAGGTTTACAAAGTGAGATGATTGCAATTTGACAGTGGTTGTAATATAGCATATTGTTACCTTCAAAGGGATTGTTTAGATTAACAGATATAGGCATGCAAAATTGATCTAATCATGTGAGTATTAACTGTTCTTTTTCAATAACTAATGCATTTGGTAGTATAGTCTATCTTATGTATACCATACAAATTTATGTCTTTTTCCTTATCCCTTCCTTCTTTCCTCCTTTCCCCTTATAATACCTCTTGTTATCTTCAAAATAACTGCCCATACCATCAGGCACAATACAGTCAAACACAATAGAACAGGATAAAACCAATGAGAAACAAAACAATGGAAGTAATACATAGTAAAACAACACTGATTACTATAATGCCTCATGTTATCTTCTAAGCAATTGCTTAAATCATCAGTCATAATACAATCAAACAAACCAAAATAGGATAAAATCGCCCCAAACAAAACAATGAAAGCAATATAGGGTTTCAAAACAAGGTGATCAGTCATCAATAATGGCTACTATAATGTGTTTTGTTATCTTTGAAATAGCTGTCTATGCCATCAAATATAGTAAAATTAGGCAAACTAAAATAGAATAAGATCAAACTAAACAGCTCAATGAAAACAACACAGGACTCAAATCCTGAGGATAGATTAACAATGGCCACTACCTTCCCTTTTTAGACACTTCCTCCCCTTTCATTTTTACAATATGTATTGTGCATTTTGAATCCTACTAACTCCATTAGTTTTGTTTTGCTTTTTGTTTTGTTTTGTTTTGTACTAGGGAGATAACATGATGCTCACCCATGTAACTCTGGGCCATTTCATCCATGAACATGATCTTAAGTTGTATCCATTTACCTGCTAGAGGCTTGAGTTTATTTTTCTTTATAGCTGAGCAGCTTTCCATTAGATAAAATTTTCATATCTTTCTTATTCACTGTGTAGCTAATGAGCAAGCTATCCCCACTTCTTTCTGGTTCCCTGTCACATATAGCATTGTTCTCTCTCCTTTGACTTTCAGTCTATGAACCCATTTCAAGTTTAATGTGTTTCTTGTATAAAGCATATTGGTGGATCCTGTCTCCTGATCCACCCTGCCCTGCGTTTCTTTCCATTGGAGGATTGAGGCCATCTACGTTAATGGTTAAGGCCAACATGCACTGCCTCGTCTCCGCCATGCCACTTTCCTGCAGTCAGCTGCCCACTTTTCCTCTCTACTCAGTTGTCTGCCCCGTTTTAGAGCTGTGGTCTTTTTTATCTCTCTTTAAAATGTCCTTCAGTATTCTTTGTAGGGTTGGCTTGGTGGTCATAAATTCCTTCAGTTGTTCTTTGTCATGGAAGTATCTTGTTTCTTCATTAATTTTGAAAGATAGTTTTGCAGGGTACATCAATCTGGGTTGGAAACTCTTTCCTTTCAGGGCTTGAAATACTTTACTCCAAGCTCTTCTTGACCTGATGGTTTGTGTTGAGAAGTCTGTTGTGATTCTGATGGGTTTTCCTTTGTAGGTGATTTGTTTCTTTTCTCTAACAGCTTTTAATATTCTGTTCTTGTGTTGAATTTCTGGGATCTCAATTATTATATGTCTGGGTGTAGATTTATTTTGGTTATGGTTAGCTGGAGTTCTGTATGCGTCACTTATCTGAAAGTCACTTCCTTTCCCCGTGCTTGGGAAGTTTTCTAAAATTATTTCTGTAAATAGGCTTTTAATTTCATTTGTACTGATCCCTGATTTTTCACTCACACCTTTTATTCTTAAGTTATGCTTCTTTGGGTTGTCTTGCAGTCATTGTATTGTTACTTCCAGGTTTCTTGTTATTTTTAAGAGATCTTTCCTTTCATGATCACAAGCTGCAAACCTGTCTTCAAGGTTTGAAAGTCTATCTTTAGTTTCTTTCAAGTGGTTTTTGCCAACTTTCATCAGAGTTTTTTATTTCCTGGTTATCTCTTTGAATGTTTCATATATTCTAAATCTTTTTTGTATTGTTCATTCAAGGTTTCCCTCGTTTTCCTAAGCTCCATATTTTCATCTATGTCTCCTTTAGAGTTGCCTAGTAGTTCTTTTATTATGTTTTTCATTTCTTCTTTTAGTTGAGTTAGTATTTCTGTTCCAATTTCTTGTATAGCCTCTTGAAGTTGTTTCTTTACTTCAGCTGCCATTACCTCAGAAACTTCAGTTGTGGGACTCCCGATCTCTTCTGCATTTGCATCTCCTGGACTTGCTCTATTTGGGTTGGAGGCCAGAGACTGCCTTTTGTGTCTTTGTCTTGACATATTCCTGGGTTCATCTGGGCAAATGGGTACTGGGGACCCAGGCACTCCTTGCATTGGCTGCAATTTCTCTGAAGTGAGACTGGTTCTTCTAGCCAGTGCTGATTATGGATATCTGATGGTTGCCACTGGGGGCGCTGTTACAGCACCTTCCACTGCCTTTCCCCAGCCCACCTTGGCTCCCCAATGGCTGGTACAGTGTGGCAGGGGCAGGGCCTCCACCCACAAACCTGGGCTGGTGGGCTGGTCACCTGCAGACTCTCCACCACCACCCCTGGAGTGCGTGTGGAGCCACCATCTCCAGACCGAGCCAGTCACCCACAGGTACCTTCCAAGGTGTCCCCAGGATGCACACAGGTGACAAGGCTCAGCCTGAGCAACTTCCATGGGTCTGCACCCAGCTAGAAGTCCCCAGTCGAACTCCAAAATGTCTCCCAGCCAATCTCTTTCTCTGGTGGTAGGGTGAAGACCTCTGTATGCTCACTATCAGCCAGTTCAGTTCTCTAGGTCTGTTCCCCCTGTCCATTGCCACTCTCCTCCAATGTTGCCTCTCTCGACAGAGACCTCCAGGGTTGCTACCACCACTGCAACATCTTGATTGTGCGTCCCCAGGTTCCACACAGTGGGTCCGGCTCCAGGCAGAGGCGCCACCAGCTAACACCTTCTTTGTTTGAGTGTTTCTTTTTACTCCTTCTGTGGGCTTCAATTCTCGCTTTAGATTCTTCCTCGGTCCAGAGGACCCACTTCCTTCCTTCTTGTCTTCCCCCACATTACTATATTCCAGCATCTGGATGATATCTCTCAGGGAGGATGTTTGCTCTGCTGCTTATTGTTCCACCATCTTGTTCTTCTTGCCCATGTCCTGAGGTTTTGCAGGACACTGAGATTATGGTGGTAGGCTAATTGATGTTAGGGATAAAATTTAAAGACACTGCAACATTCAGGCTGTAGCCTGGCTGCTGCTGGTTGCTTTTAGCCAGATTCATGAGAATTGGAGACAAAAAGCAGAATAAAAAGTTTTGGAAAGCTTACATTTTGGCTCAGAAAGAACAATGTGAAAAGTTGGGGCCAAAGGATTTGTGACTATGGAAGATACTAGTGCCATTAAAAGGAAACCAAGTACTTTGCACAAGACCAAAAGAAAGATATTTTGAGGAATCTCAGGAATCAATAAGACCCCACTCTTCAGAAGTTCAAAGATATAAAGGTACAAACTTGAAAGGAGAGTCTCCATGCTCCCTATTGAGTAAGTCTACCTAAGGAACAGGTTACCTGGGACTTATTTCATCATGGTCAGTCATCCATCCACTCAGAGGCCCATGCAGCCATGGTCCAAAAGTCCTGGACACTGTCCTTTCTGATGGCTGACCTTGGCATTGTCACCTATTACTGGTTTGTCAAGCATGCAGAATGAAAGAATTGTGGAGACAAGCAGACCTCCAACCAGACTTCACGATAAATTCGGGGAGACCAGACAATGAGACCCTGAGAGGGTTGCTCATGAAGTTGTGGAAATGGAACCAAAACTGCAGTGGAATCTCCAGGAATTCAGAGATGTCAGGGATGTGAAATGTCTGATAAGGAAAGCTGCAGGCTCTGAACAGAGCTATCCCAAGAAAGAAGGGCTGCAACTATCACCGGTGCTTGAATGAAACTACAGGACTTGCTTGCCCTGTTGGGTTTCTGTCTTGCTTTGGTCTATTTCTTTTCCATCTCTCTACTCCTCCCTTTTAGAATTGAAATGTTTACCTTGTGCCACTGTAATTTGGGATTATGTAATTTGTTTTGTGTAACCGTTGTTGTTTTTGAAGAGGTTTACAACTGTTTGCCTTTAGTCTCAAGAGACTTTGATATGAACTTTTGAAAAATGCTGGAGCTGTTGAGTCTTGAGGGAAAGAATTATTTCTTTTCTGTTTGTATGCAGGATAGCTGTATCATGTTAAGTGTAATTATAAACTTGCTATTGTATTGAAGAGTAACGTGATTTAAGGAATTGTATTTGGGCATCAGTCAAGTTCACAAGGGGCAGGTTGTGGATGTTAACGTGGAGTGTCAGCTTGATTAGCTTTGGTTTGTTCTTGGTGGACTACACTTCTGCTCGTGTTTGGGTGGGTCATGAAAGCACGGCCTTGGGGTCCATATCTGGTCCCTCAATCCATTCCTCCTGGCCCTATTACCCTGCTCTGCTTCCTTGCTGCCATGAACTAAGCAGCTTTGCTCTGCTTTGTCCTTCTGCCATGATGTCCTTCTGCCTTGGAGCCAGCAAATCATGTACTGACTCCCCTGCAAGATTTAGCTAATTAGGGCCAGGAGTTTGACTCAGTGGCTTAAGCACCTGCCTGGCAGGCACAAGGTTATGAGTTTGATCCCCAGTACTACAAAAAACAAACAAACAAAAAAACCCCTAATTTAAAATCTTCTTTTTTTAAAGTGAGAATGTGTGATATTGCATCCTTGTGATAGCAAAGGTGACTAATACATATGGGAAGCATAAGTTAGTGCGCATCTTTTTATGCCATCAAAATGACTTCCAATAGCGTTTTTACAGGAAAATACCTCATTAACTTCTCTACCACTCAGTACCACATGCTCTCACCCTTTCAGTGGACGCTATCAGTCATGGTACTGGCAGGGAGCTCCCCTGAAATTACTATACTTCTGCCCTCTAGGCAGTGGCTACCTTCTGTTTTGTCTACATTGGTTCATTCAATTTCTTGGCATAATTAATAGTTATTACCATTAAACTTTTTCTTTTCAAATGTTTGTGTATATCTCAGTACCAACTCTTCAGAATTGGTACTGAGAGAGATCTAATGAATAAACTCATAACTATGGGATCAAGGGATTGGTTTGGCTATGCCTCTGAGTTTGACCTGTGTGCTAAACTCCTTGGCAGTGGGAAATGGGTGTTGCTAAGCCATGGCTTGCAGTGATATCACCATTAATCAATCTATCAGCTGTGGCTGATGGTGATAAGGTGGTTGATAAAGCATGTTTCCTGAGAACCCAACTCCCTGAAGCTTGTGGGCCCTGTGGCAGAACTCCAAGGATACTAGAGTATTGAGACAGGTTCTTCTGTTGTTACAGAAATAAAATGAAGAGTCTATGTCTTCAGTTCATATCAAAGCTTGAGAATCAAAATCACTTATTAATTTTAGCTATGGATTGCTATTCCTGAAAATAAATTTGACATTTATTTATTCAAAATTCTTTAGTATTACATTGACATTTGAATTTACAATATCTCAAGTTTCATATGTGACTATCAAGACATTCACTGGGAAAGCATGGAACCCTGCAAGTTTGACTAGTGACACTCCCCTAGACTCAAATGACATTCTTGAGCCCTAAGTCACTTTAAGCTTCTTTTGCCACTAAAAGTAATTTTGCTACAAGGTTTTAAGAGACCTGCACTCCTCTGGCAGAAAATGCTGTGAAAACCTCACCTGGATCTGACACATTAAAAGGGGATGAACATCCTCCTCAACTCATCCTCCGAAATTCTTCACACTTCCACTACACCTATAATTATGGTGAAATCTCAGCATGCTCAAGGAGAACAGGTTTATACTAAAACCAACTTACACATTCAAAACTCTTCAAAGCTTTGGTAACTTATATTGGCATAAACTTGGGGAATACATGCAGTAATGGATTCTAAGTGTCTTAGACCAAGGAGGGGAACCAATAATGCTAGGTCTAGATAACATGTACAAATAATGGTATATCCTTACCTACTAGATACATTTAAAATGTTATCACATAAGCTGGAGGTGGTTGTGAGAGCTTAGTTGACTGGTTAGCTGAAGGGCTTAATGATAGCCTGGTGTTAATGAGGTTGGGGTGCCCTGGAACAATATAGGAGGGATTTCAGAGGCTTAAGGATATAAGCATGTTAGAATGGATTTATTAAGTGCAACTTACCTATCCATCCCCAATTATATTTTACAAGAATATCTGGAAAGTGTTTCTACATTGAAGCATTGAAAAACTCATCAGAGAAGATATTCTTGAAAATCTTGTGGTTGCTCTTTTTTATAAGCCAAGTATAGGGGAGGGACGCTAAGTAACATGAATGATAGCTTGACTAAAGTCAAGTTTGGAGAAAATGTTGGTGGAGAAGTATAGGATAGAATGCAAATGATTAGCTCTGAAGGAAACTGGATAATAAGTTAAGCTTGTAATGTCTAAACTAAGACAGGAGAAGTGAGAATGTAGAAAAAAGGGATGTGAACAGTATTTGGTCAGAAGACTATGCATTATTTAAATTTCCATCTAATATTGAGTGTGAGAAAAAAAGTTGCAAATTACTTCCAGGTTTCTTGTTTTCATTGGAAGATAGAATCATGGCATGATTCAGTGGTTTAAAATATAGGAAGCAGGGTGTTTTCTAATGAATAGATAATATTTTTAGGGATATGTTGGGCTTATGAATCTATAAAACAGGAGGTTGTAGAGGTAGAGGTAGAGAATTCTACATATAGCTGTGGACCACAAAACAAGAAATCTGACCTCAAATTAAATTTTAAGAATCATCAATATGTAAGTTGAAGTCTCAGTCATATATGGGATAACTTGAGTAAAAAAATCAGAGTGAGCAGAAAAGACAACCACAGAAAATCAATATTTGTGTAAGCCTGCTTGGTTTGGTTTGGCTCTACTTTTTTAGAACTTGTAGTATAAAAAATTTCTAGAGACTTTTAAGAAGCTGGGTATGGTGGTGCATGCCTATAATCCCAGCACTTGGGAGGCTGAGGCAAGAGGATCACTGCAAGTTTGAGGCCAACCTGGGCTACATAGTGAGTTTAAGGTCAGTCTGAACTGCATAGTGAAATCAAAAACTTTCTGTAAGGATTGTAGAAAAGTCACTCAGAGATAAGGAAGGTTAAAAAATCCATGTTTTTTTTTTATAAAGAGAGTTGTGTATTTAATTTTTTTATTTTAAGAAAGTGGACATCTGTGCTAAGTTTAAAGCAGAAGAGGAATCAATGGAGAAAAAAATGACTGTATAAGAAAGAATAAAAACAAATCATGGAAAATGGTCCCAGATAAAATTAAGTGATGGATGGCACAGGTGAAGAGATTAGCCTCACACAGATGGAGCAAAACTTCCCTTCCCCAGGGGGGACAGAGATAAATTGGGAAAAAGAGTTGGAAGGAAAAAGCAGAGGAAACCTGAGAGAACTGTCACCTGATCACCCTGTAGTAATCCCCAGAGAGGTCAATCTTGCCTTTCAATTCTGCTCACCTGGCCTAGAATTTCTCCTCCACCCTGCTCAAAATCCTAACTGATCATAAAAATGGAATTACAGCTAGGTTAGTGATGGATTAATTTCTCTCACCTCTTTCCTCCCCTAAGCTGCTTTGCATTTTACTGCAGGATTTATTGGAAAGAATAAATCTACTGGTGAAATTGCAGGCAGACACTAGCAAGAGCAAGTACAAGGACCTTCAAACCAGGCCAGTGATAGGTAGCGACCTACTTAGCCTCCAGGTAAGACAAATCCTGCCAAAGGACTCAGCATGTGCTTTGAACTGTCCAGGAATTTAGAGAGGTGATATGCGATCACTGGGCAAAGGATGCAGTGTCAGAGCGAGTTTGACTTTCATTATTCGAATGTCTGTATTATCTTCAGTTGCTACGGTGATTTAATATTTTGAAAGGAAACTTAAGTAATACTTTGCAAAAAAAAATTTAAACTGCCTTTTTCTCTACAATGCATGTGGGAGCAAAAGTCAGCCACTTTGGAACCTTGTGCCCACCTCAGCTGAGTCACTAATTTAGTTCACTACTTATTGACCTTGAGATTCCACAATAGCAGAGCCTGATTGGATCAAAGATGGAACACACTGTCTTATATTCTGACCTCCAGCAGTCACTTCGCCTCCTTTTAGATTTTTTAGCCTCATGGCAAATGGTATTTTACATATCTGGCAATTCTCCATGGTGCTTCTCAAGAGCAGGTTTATAAACAATGGAAAGCTTTAAGCTTCAACTCTTGACTTGTGACGCGCATTTAGGGAATGGGTGTCACTGCCGCCACCCACCTTTATACCCCTAGATTTAGATACAAAGGACTTGTAGCCCCATGTTAAATAGAGCTTAATGAATAACACTTGCAAGAGGGCTCATATGATCTTATAAAGCGTTATTCATAGCTGGGTTATTTCTAAGCCAATTCAAGGACAAGCTGTACTTCACAGAGCCAAAAGTTCATACCTCAAGAGCCTACACACCCCATTAAATTTTAAGTGTTTTGCCTTGCTTAAAAAGAGAAAAAATAAAGCAGTGATGATTCTTGATCTCCTTATTGCAGCCTCTATGAAATGTGTAGTTACCCCATATTCAGTGCTAATTGGCAAGTCAACTTGATCAGTTATGATGCACACAACCGCAACTTCCCGTGTGCAAATGTAAGGAGAGAGAAGGTCAAGCGTGTGAGACAGAAAGCTTTACTGAACAACAAGACAGGTATTACCAACCATTGAAATGTTGAAATGCACTTGAGGACTGTACTTCTGGAAAAAGAATATGGTCAAGAAAAACTCCTTCGTGTTCCAGAAAATGGCTTGTAGTAAAAAAGACACCTTCCCCCATATGGCTTACATGAGACTCTTACACAGCTTCCTTGTTTGACTTTGACCAAACTAGCCATAGATTCTTCAAATTTTCAATTCTTTATCTTAGAAGATTATTTGAAGTGAATATCACCACTGACCAATCTGGACAACATCCACTTGCTCAACTTGTCCAAATATCCAAGTTTTTCCCTTTTCCCCATAGTCCTGAACTTTTTCATCCTCAACCTGATCATGCACTGGAATATTAGCCAGCATCTCCTCAAGAACTTCACTTGAAGATCAGATGATCACAAAGGAAAGTATCCTCTAATGCGATATGCAACTCTAAACTTGATTGGCTTGGGACCTGCCTCGGAAATTAGTAAAGCTTATTTCTAGGAGGGTCATAGGGATGTGACCTTAAGGTTTAAATCTGTGTTGATCCCTTACTCTCTGGAGCTGCGCCCTTGCTCTGTTTCCATCAGCCACCACGAAGTAAGTAGCCTTGCTCCATGCTCTTCTGACATGATGTTCTTGCTTTGGAGCCAATTGACCACAGATGGACTTACAAGCCAAACGTCTTCTACTTGAAGTTGTGTAGATCAGGTGCTGTAGAGCAGCAATGCGAAAGATGATCAGTGTATATGTCCAACCCCCTCCCCAATCAGCCCACAGCCCCACACCCCATTCCTTCTAGTCTTATTTACTTCTCCCTATAAAAAGTTCTATCCTGAGTGACCTCTGAGATACCTGGAGATCTGAACATTTGTACTACTATAATAACTTCTTCCACTAGTGCAGTGGTTCCACTGCCTCATGATAATAACTCTTTTCAAATACAAAATCCTCAATACCTAAGTCCAGCTTTGTTTTCATCTGACAGTTCTTATGTTTGGTTAGCTTTGTGCCTTTCTTCGTACAGAGCACCTTAGTCTATAGCCCTGTTTCCAACAAACCCAAGGCCCAGCAAGGTGACTAATCTGATCAAGCATTCTTTGCCTCTAAATTCAAAGAATTTTGCAGTTATGATTTAATTTGTGACTAACTTCATACTGAAAAGACAGTACAATATAACCGGTGTGTGCTATGAAGCTGTCACATAATAAAAAGCAGGGGTCTAAGGAGCTGGTGTTTTATGGTGTCCCCCAGCAGGGAAACCTGGCTGAAAGAGAACCAGCATTGGCCTGCCGATCAGGTGCCCCATGTCCCATTCCATATCTACTAAGTGACCTTTGGAAGATGACTTATTCTCTTTGGGGACTCTGTAATTTTATCTGTAAAATGAGGGGATTGAACTTCATGATCTCTAACCTCCTTTTCAGCTCCAGAAGTCTGTGATTCTAAAACAATTTAAAGTAAATCATAAAGATAGACCTTCAGGCAGTCAGATCAGCAAAGGTTACTGCAAGAAGGGCTACATGGTGTTATGACCAGGGCCATAATGAGGTTTGTAATTAAATATAACAACACAGGGTCATAATCAGATCTCATGCTTCTGAAACCACATTAATCATGATAGGGATCAGGTAGGGCACTCTTCCCCGAATGCAAGGGGGACCTTGAATTGGAAAGAGATGTGTCCTCTTGCCACTCCAGCACTGCACAATATGCTTTAAAGAGGAAAAGCCTGGGTCAGGCCCAGAGATTTGAACTTCAATCGTGTTACACTTTACCTTCCATCTCAGTAAACTGAGAATTTTAGATCCAAGCTCTCAAACTTTCTGGAAGAATTCCCCAAAAAAAGTGGAAGTCATAGGTCCTGAGGACTGCCAAAATGTAAGGTTTTTAGTTTTTAAAAATTGAGTTAAATATTTTCTTTTACCCAATATTATACCTGATTAGGTCTGATACTTGAAATGGGCTTTTTTCTTGTTTGTTTATTTGTTTGTTTGTTTTGGTACCAGAGATCAAACTCATAACCTCGCGCTTGCCAGGCAAGTGCTTTGAGCCACTAAGCTAAATCCCCAGCCCTTGAAATAATTTATTACACTACACAAATAATAACCTTTAGAGACTGCAGAGGTTAGCTTGAAACCTCCAGGATTTGCAGGGAGGTGGCAGGTGGAGGGCTGCAAAGAGTGAATGTAGGACTTTTCTAAAATAGATATTTCATAATTCTTATGCTTAGAAATATTCTTGCTGCTAGATTCATCTTCCATCAAATTATAAACTCCAGTACACATATGTGTGTTTGTGGTTGCTGGAAGAAGAGGTATTGGATATGATGAGAAGGAACCAAACCTGGAAAAGTGATTGCAGGACAAAAAACATTATAATGGAAGTTTTGATGCTTAGGAGAAGAAAAATGGAAAACTAGATGCTGTGAGGCTTTGGACTCAGTAGGGCTCAGATCAAATGCAGCAGATCCGCCATGCCTGAGGCCAGCCCTGAGGCTCAGAGACAGTAAGAGGGTACAGCCTACGAAATGCCTGAAGCCCTGCTCTGTCTGAGTCAAAACCAGCACTTCACACAATGCAATACCATCTATATTTAAAATGCTATGATTTAGTCACGTCATTTAATTTACACATACCCATCTCCATATCATTATCAGTGTCACCACAGTGTCGCAATCTGATGAGCTACAGCTAAGATCCAGTCCTACAAAAATTTAGATCTGGACTACCTGGTTATCGTGCAATAGTTCCTCAAGGGTCACCCCAGCATACCCTATGATCTTTCCAACCAATTCTCCCTGGTTTAGAGGCGATTACACAGTCTACCCTTCTAAATCAGAAACCTGCTTAGAATTCTCTTCACAATTAGGAATTAAAGTTGAACAAGTCACAGCTCCTGTCCTCAAGAGAAGTATAGAAACACTACATTGCAATTCGACAGATGTATAAAGTCCTCTCCTCCTGTCTCCACCCTCGAGCAGATTTAGCAAAACAAGATCCTTCTCCATGCCTGCTTCTCTGAGGAAATGGATGCTAATTTAGATTTAACCTGATGTTCAAGAGTGGCCCTGGTACTTGATGACCGAAGAATTTACTTCAAACTGCTGCAAACCAGACATCACAGAGATAGTCAGGAGCACTGAGATCTACTATTGGTTTGTTACTCATTGATCATTTTACATAATACTCATATAATCTGAGTGTATAAAATATTGTTCAAAAATTGGCCTACTCTAAAAACTTACATAGAGTCACCTCTGTCTCTGAGATCTTAACACAGGGTTCCTGGAATTCAATCTTTCAGAAAAGACTTTAAGTTTGAAAAGAGAATGCTGCCAAATCCAGTAAAAACAGCTGACAGAGGATTATGATTTTCTAAGACACAGAATGCACTGGGATAATTTTTGATAATTTTTATACTGTATTTGGTAATTTTATTATTCATAAAAAATTTGGTAAAGTAGGCAGAATAAAGATCTCCCAAAGATGTTCGCATTTACCCTTGAAACCTTTGAATATGCTATGTTGCTCAGGAAAGAAGTTTCTTAACTAAGGAAATAAACTTGCTAATCAGCAACATGGAGATACACAGATTACCCTAGATTAACTTGTGGACCTATGGAACTATAACGTGTAAGAGACACAGGAGGCAGAAGAAGTAGAACTAGGGAGAGAGAACAGCATGAAAAGCCATTGCTACAAGCTTTGAAGATGGAGATAACAGACAAAGAACTAAGCAATGTAGTTGGCTTCCAGAAGCTGTAATGGACAAGGGAAATCTCTCATAGTGCATCTAAAAAACAACACAGCCCCCACAAACACCCAAGTTTAGCTCATGAGACCCACTTTAAAATTGTCACCTTGAAAACTGCAAGTTAACACATTTCTACTGCTTCAAGCCATAAAGTCTGTAGTAATTTGTAGCAAACATAGAAATCTAAAATACTAGTGACATGAAGCTGACCAAAGGAGCCAACAGCAGCTCAGAAGAAGAATATGGAATCACACACAATTGAAACAGACGGAAAGGACTGACTAATGACAGAAGAGAGTAAAACCACCAATGAGGGGAAAATCACTGTAGGGAAGACCACAAACCACCATAGCCCCTGAGAGAGGGATACAGAGGCACAAAGTGGTCAGCCACAGAACCACACAACAAGGGATTTCTAGAAAAAAAATAGTCCACAGGTCTGTGAGTGCACAATTTAATTCCAGGGTTACTGGCACATGTTCATAAAATTGGCTATGTTACCATGAAAAAGGTTAAAGTCTATTCTGAACATTATTGAATGAAATAAAGTATTGATTAAAGTTATATTTTCTTAATGGTTAGAGCCAATGGAATTTTCACGTCTTACCTATTTTAACAAGACTATGACTCTCAATCCTTTTTAATTTAAAAAAATGTCTGTGAAGGTAAAAGAATGTATGGCTTGAAAATATTCTTTTACTTCCCAAGCAACTCTCTTTAAATTTCTCTCCTTTATACTAATCGAATCTCATTTTCCTACAGTTCCCCAAATATAAACACTATCTCCAAATTTTTGCCTTGTTAATCTTGCTGTATGCTGTGGGAGACCCACCAAAGGTGGTTTGTACTACTCTGTACATGCTGGTGTCCCCGAGCTAGATCTTTTACCCAGATTTTTCTGTTTAACCTGCATTTTGATCATTTTAAAGCCCACAAGTATTAAAATGCTCAGAATGTGCCTAAATAAGTATAAAAAAAACTACCCCAAATTCTATCTAGTCCTTCACTCTGCACATCATTGAATTTAACATTATATAATTTAGTTGCTCACACCGGAAAGTGAGGTGTTGTCTTCCCTCTGAGTCTCCTAAATTTGGCATTGGAAATGCAGGTAGGAGCACTTTTCTTAAGACTTACATATACTTTATTATGGCACTTTTATGGCTCGTATAACAAACATTCTAAAACTCAGTGGCATAATGCAACCATTTTATTATGCTCATTTATTATGTGGGTCAGGGATGTAGACAAAGGGCAATGAAGATGGCTTGTCTTTCATATGTGGGAAGATTCAATGGCTAAGGTGACTCGATAGGTAGGGGTTAGCATCCTTTTGAGACATCTTGACTTACATTGTTGTGGCTGTTTTTGAAAAGAGGAATCTGTAACACAATACTAGCGTGAATTTACAAATAAAATGTTAGTAGGAATGTTACAGTTGTTCAGAAATGTACACTTATCTCACCCCTACTGCAAAATGACTCAACTACTAGATCCACTATTTGATCTTGCCATTTATTATATTAATAAAGAAACACATATATGTTAGATGTTCTTTAAATGTTGTGATAGACAGGTTTAAGTACGTGTCTTTTGTAACTTTTTTTTTTCACTTAAAAACATGGTGTTGGGACACATTGCTCAGTCAGTCAAGTTTAGGCACAAAAATAGATTAAGAATATCTGTGTTGAATGAGTGAATAAAAGCATAGCACAAATATCATTGGCAGCTAAATGACAGATTCTACTTACATGGATTGTTTTTAATATAGATCAACTCACTTCTTAAGAATGCTAAACAAATACAGTGATTCTCTGTTAGTCTACAAATTTTTATCCTGTTTGTTTTGGTCTATATTTCATTAGCACTCATCAAACCAGTAAATGTAATTCTATGATAATTTGACAATTATTAAAACAATATACTGTGATTTCTGTGTTGTTCCATTCTTAGTAGGTAGGTCTGGAACTATACAGACAGGAAAACATATCGATCACAAACCTGGAGGAAGTTCATTTAGTCTTGCATTTCCCATAGTGAGGCCCATAGAATGTTGGTTCTGCATTATATTAATAAGCTATTTTTTTCTATGAAAAGAAAGGAGAGGAAGAAAAAAGAAAATATTAGATGTTCTTGGATCAAATTAGATAACGAAACTCTTGGCCAAACTATGTATTAAAAATGTCTTTGTACCATGTTTATAGCAACCCGATTTGTAATAGCCAGATCTTGGAAACAACCCAAGTGCCCATCAATCAAAGAATGGATAAAAAAGATGTGATATTTTTATACAATGGAGTACTACTCAGCTATTAAGAAAGATTGCATTGAGACTTTTATAAGTAAATGGTCACGACTTGAGACCATACTCATAAGCGAGATAAATCAAACCCACATGTGTAAATACCATATTGTCTCCCTAGTGTAAGAAACTGAAAAAGTATATATGATCCAAAATCTATAATAAATACTGGGTAAGGGTAAAAAACAGCTCGAAGAGCAAAAGTGATTGGGAAGGGAAAAGGGGGAAAGAGGGAAGGGAAAAGGAAAAGATACAGATCTGTGTATATGTATATGTAAGATAACTAAAACAAACATACTGCTGAATGTATTCGTTATTGAGAAAGAACAATTAATACTCATATGATTAGATCAATTTTACATGTCTATATCTATTAATGTAAACAACCATTTTGAAGATAACAATACGCAATATTGCAACCATTGTCAAGTTTCTATCCTGTTTTGTAAACCTGTAATGTTACTGTTGTGTATTTACTCTAGTCATTTGTTTGTCTCTTTTGCTTTTTGTCTTTGTTATATATGTCTTCTTTTCTCTTAAATAAAAAATAAAGAAAGAAAAATAAATAAAAAATAAAAAAATGTCTTTGCAACTGGATATCCAGGTACACAGTGGATCACTAAAAACAGAGAGAGAATGATGGAGCATTTTCCAAGCCTACCTTCTCAAAACCATCACATCCTATAGAGAGACTGATCCGATTCAGTTCCTTCACTCTGCAGCTGCAAATATTGAGGCCCCAGGGGCAAATGGGATGATTGAAGCCAGTCATCAGCTGGGGAGTGGGGCCAGAATAAGAACATACCTCCTGCCTCATAGTTGAAGGCACTCCCCATTCTCCCATCACGCCATTAATAACAGTGTGGGTGCCTATCTGCATAGAAGCAAGAGTGACAAGTGAAAAAGACAGTTATAGACTGACGGCAGAATAAGTAATCTAAATAAGCAAGAATGAAGAGATAGAATTATCTAGCCTCTGTGAAAAATATCTTTTCACTTCCCTTAATGTCTGAGATCTCTCTAGGGTTTGTGGTTGGGTAAGGTTTGGGGAAGCATGGCACTTGGCAAGAATCTGAGCAGAGAGATAATTCTACAGTTGACCAGAAAGCAAGTAGTGGGCAACAGATTTTCTACCCTTCCTCCTAGAGACACCAAAGATGACAGTGTGATCCCAACAGCTGACCTGGACTACCATCATTCACTATATGAAGTTTTGGGGGTTTTGTTCTGCTTGCATTCACATCTATACATAGGCATAATTTTCTCCTCCTTTTCCCTCCTGAAATAATCACTTTAATGTAAGAACAAATCCACATAATTGTTCATCTGATTTGTGGCACATCTGAATATCCTAATACTATGTCCAAAGGGCACTGCCTCATTTTCCTTTCCCTCCTCTCTATCCAAGGTCTAACTCCTGCTATAGTTAATAGGAATAGAAAGAATGACAACTGATGAGTTGAAACAAGATGGAAGATTCAGAGGCCTCGAGGAAGAGAACGAATGAATTGTCCAACAGAGACCCTCCATTGCCCTGAGATACAGGACAACTCCAAGGTCAGAAGCTGGAAGCATCCCATAGTAGTATAATGTGGCAAAGAACCAAGGGATTGCGGGGCCAAGGGAGGCATGTCAGAAGCAACATGGCAGATACTTTTTAGACCTCATTTTCAGCTGTACGTAAATACATGAAGGAATAACAAATAGGCCATTAGGGTTATGGATTGCATGTGCCTTCCTTTCCATTAAGAAGTATAGTATCAGAATTTACGGTATCTTGTCAAGGAAACAGTATGATGGTTGTCAGACATTGCAGTAATAGCGCCCAATCTTCCATTCTTTGCAGTTACTTTTCTTCAGAGTTTAACGGTAAGAAGGTAGGTGATTGGATTGCAAAGTAATTTTCATGAGACTCTTAGAAATTCTCTGCAGAGATCTTATAAAATAGTCTATCAAGTCCCAACTAAAATGTTAATTCTGAGAGAGGGCTGTGTAAAGAGGGATGTGAAACACTTTTAGAAACAAGCTATATTAACTGCCATGTCTTCTGCACATAAAGAAAAGGAATGGAAAAAATAAAAGCCTCCGTATCTAAAAGGAACACAAGTCTGAAAGTGAATGTCATCCAGTCCTACCCTACTGGCTTGAAGAAGAAATATATTTGCAAAAACAATACAGGGAATGTTTTTGAAATGCTGACTGTTCTGTACAGGAAGTGACAGCGGTTCAACTAATAATTCTCTTGATGGGAAAGAACAGTCAAATCCTATTCAGAGATAACCTGGTCTCTACGATTTTTTTTTTTTTCTTTCACAAAATTGCCTTCTTCCCACTTTTTAAACTGGATGACTAGGAATTATTCTTCTGGAAAAACTCTGAGATATTTCATTTGGTCTTTTTGCGAAGGAAGACAGCTAGCTATGAAAGCTCACCCTGTAACTAACAAGGAGGCAAAGGACTCCTGGCGGGCGGACACCGCAGCTGCACTGGTGGGGCTCCATTTAGTTTGTCCTTCAAAGTCCTGGGAATGATTATTCCATAATTCTTTCACCTGATTAATTCTTAACTATGAACATAATTACACTCTCCAGAAGGTAAATCGGTCTTATAAATCAGTCGCTGCTGACAGTTCACAGTGCGCAGCACGGCCGCCTGTTGGGGTGGAGCGGAGGGTGCTCTCCCCCAAGATCCCCGCCCGCCCGCACCCCGCCCCGCCCGCACCTGCACCCTGCCCGCACCTGGTCCCGCCCGCACCAACCCCTCCCCCTCCCCGCACCTGGCCCGCCCGCACCTGGCTCTTGACCCGCTAGAGGCGACCAGGAGGGCCCGAGGTTTGCCTCGGACGCAAGTTCTTTTTAAAGGAAGGAGAAAGGGAGATAGGGCGAAGGCGCAGAGACTTCTCTATTAAAACTGCGCTGAACTTCAGCCTTCTGGCAAGCTGCGGCAAGTCGCCAATTTGAAGAGTGTGAGCTTTAATCTGCTTCTGGTCTGATGGGCTCGGGTGTCCGCAGGGAGCTGAGGCATCCATTAAGCCGGACCGAGGAGCGGGAGCGTCTGGGAAATATGTTAATGCGGGAGCCCTCCCGGCCCGCCCTGCCCTTGCCGCGTCTGACAGCCTCTCCGAGAGTGACATTTCAGGAGTGTGTCTTTCCTGTCAGGATCCCAAAATTCACTTCCAGTCATTGCATTAAGCACATTTTACCCCCTTTCTTTCTTGAGAACAGCAATGAGCAGTTCATTGGTTGAAACATGAGCTTTTGGTCTTTACTGTTAAATCCTGGAGGGGGTTTTATGTACAGAAAAGCTCAACTCCTTAAACAATACAACCACTAATGAAAGATTACTTTGTTGTTGTTGTTGTTGTTGTTGTTGTTGTTATTTTCTAATTTAACACATGAAATGTTGAATCTAAAATCCAGTGTCCTAAGTCTTTAATTTCCACCTGTAACTCTTCATTTTACTTAATGTAACAAATTCAGCAACAGTTTTTTGGAAGTTAAAGCGTTTCTTTGGTCTCATTTCCAAAGGTTTTTAAATCACCTTCAAACATTTTAAACTGCATTTTATAAACTGAATATATCGTATTTCCTATTTAAGTTCAACTACCTGATTAACACACCTTCTTAGTTGCTTAAATGTAATGACCCTTATAATCACAAGCGTACATAGTAAAGCCCAAATTCTCTTAAATGTGCCAAACTGAATGTAGAGTCAGTAAAATATGAGCCAACTGCACAACTGACATGTTTGATTCCAGTTGCGAATTTACCTAATAATCTAATTGGTCCAATTTCTTAAATATAATAAAGTACGAAATGTACTCAGATTCCGTAACACCAAAATACTAAGATTACCTACTCAAATTTCTTAAGTATTTCTATACTTATTTCTGAATATTTCACTAGTTAAAAATTCCCTTTTCATTCAGAAAAACTTCTACGTGTGTGAGGTATGGATTGGGATTGTCTTCCCAACACAATGGTCATCTCAGCTTGCAGAGGTCTGCAATCTTGATAGGACATGAAGGTTGCTGTTTATAAATTCTGTCAACAGCTCCAAAATCTGATGAAAGCTACCATGTACGCCATGTCTTTTGTTTTTCAGTCTATCGCAATCTAATTTTCAAGTGAGCTTCAAGTCTGAGTCACACTCAAACTCACCTATAATACACAAATGAATACAGAAGGCCATTAGTATTCATAGGATATAAAATTCAGATGATCATATCCTTTAGATAAAATGATGTAGTATTTTCGTGTAACCTATGCATGTTTTCCAACAAACTTTAAATATCTCTACTTATTTGTAATAGCTAATACAATGTGCTATCTAAATAGCTGTTACATTGCATTATATAAGGAATAATGATGGGAAACAAAATTTGTACATGTTTAGCAGAGATATAACTTCTTGGGAATGTTTTTAGTACCTGATGTTTGAATCCCCAGATGGAGAACACATGTGCATGACATACAACTTGACTTTCCTGTTTTTACAATTTAAACTATATATCCCTTCCAGTTAAACTTGGCATTTTTAAAAGTGATTTTGGAAAAACATGCTTTTAAAATTATAGGAAACTTATGGTGCACACAAAGTGGTACACACAAAATAAACAAAATATATACAATAAAACCCAGATTTCCCCATATGTCAATTGCCAAGTTCTGACAATCCACTCACAAAGGATCCTCTCCCATACTCACACTTACCCCTTTTCTCCTTTCTGCATTAAGGTAAAGCAAAGTCCCAGTATCATATGCTTTTACTTAAAAATAAATAAAGAGGATTACTTTTAAATATCTACACTCAATTTGGCACATTTTTAATAATGTAGGGTTCACTGAACTATGTGTTTAATTTACAAGATAAGGCTTGTTAATCAGCTACTTGAGAGCCGGGCGTGGTGGTGCACGCCTTTAATCCCAGCACTCGGGAGGCTGAGGTAGGCAGAGCGTTGTGAGTTCGAGGCTGGCTTGGGCTACAACGCGAGCGCAAGGCCGGCCTGAGCTACACAGTGCGACCCTGCCTCAAAAAACCAGGGCCGGGAGTTTGGCTCAGCGGCTTACGCGCCTGAGGAATTTAAATAAAAAATATAATATATTCAGTTAATAAATTCAGTTTAAAATATTTGATGATGAATAAAAACTTTTGGAAATGAGACCAAATATAAATGCTTTATCTCCAGATAAACTACCATTACCACACCTAAGAAAACAGACAATGATTCTATAATATTATCAAATATTCAGCATTTCAATTTTGATTCTTTGATAAATGTGATAAGATTTGTTATAAGTTTGTATCAGGATCTGGAATAAAAACTAATTCATACTTTGCCATATTTTTAATCAACAAGAATCTTCCTTGACTATTTTTCATGCTTTTTTTATAATAAAAGAAGTGAAGGACTCATATTACAGAATTTTTAAAATATGAATTGGGTATTACTTTCATGTAGTCTTATATTTTCTAGCTTTACTTCCTGTTAGTTACAATTTTTGATAACTAGACAATGTGATTATCCAAATGGAAGTACAACATTGCTGACTTGTGTCTATTCTCCATCTTTCTGTCTTCCTCTCCTTTGTTATTGGCTGTCATTAATTATCAGTGCATACACTCATTAATTTTTCTTCTTCAAGAAAGATCCTTCATCTACTATTTGGTTACCTAATGGTGTAGTTCACATAGAAAAGATAAGAGCAGTCATTAATTTGTTGTTTTATTTACTAATTTTCAAAGTATTGATGCAGTGCATTGGGAGCCTCCAGTGATGATCAATTAGTATTTATTTCTGTTTTAAAATAAATGCACAGCTTTTAAAAGGAAACAACCAAATATCTCTGCTCACAGATGGCTTTCAGTCCAGTGAAAAAGCTTCACTTTTGTAGTTCGTGTTTCCAAGACTCCAAAAGATAGCTGGAGATAGTTAAGAGGAAACCATTCAAGGAAAGGACCTTTATATGCTTTTGTATCTTATACTCTGGAAAATGAAAACTGTGGGTCTTTGAGATTGTGTTCTTTAAAAATAAAAATTTTACTGGAGATTTTATATGTCAGAAATTGGTTCAAAGCATTTTAATCGATTACACATATTAACTGATATAGTCTCTATACTAATATTATTACTTCTACTTTACAGACAAACATATAGAAGCAAAACAGTACGGTAATGTGATCACTAGCATTTTGTAGATAAGTAGAACTGTTGAGATTCAGACTCAGAAACCCGACCCTTTACTGGCAATATTTTTGGCATTAAACATCCGTCAAACTTGGTTTCTTTCCCTGGAAAATGGGATGAATAATATTAATCTCAATATTATTAATGAATTACTAAGTGAAACTTTATAGGCATTCATCAGTGGTGGTTTTTGATTCCTTAACTTAATGACTACTTTAATTTTCTTCTGTTTCATACATTTTTTCAATCAAGTTATTTAAAAAAATCATGGAAAATGAAGAATTAATTTCTTGGTGTAAAACTTTGCTTCTTTTAAGCAATGGATATTTTTCTTATTTTTACCTGGGCCAACTCATTTTACAGTATTTCTGCTGACTTATCTGGAGAAAATAGTAAGTTACATGTAGTAGGTGTCAGTTTATAATACGGCATGACTGCAAGAGAATAAAGTAAAACAGTGAAACTGGTCAGAGTAGAGAAGTTTAATATAGGGAGAGGAGGGCTGTTTTGAATGTCTTTATCAAAGTAGGGCAGTGATATAAGGAGAAACTTTCATATATTCAAAACAGATGAACTAATACAGCTGATATTCAACGCACCAAATTCCCTAGCCAGCAGTATACATATGAGGTTTATGTATTGTAACTCACACATATTAACTACTGTGGTTTGAATATACGTGTTCCTTCAAATTTCATATCTTAGAAACTCATAACCAATGTAATAGTATTAAGAAATACAGCACCTTTTTGTGAAATGACTAAATCATGAGAGCTTCACCTTCAGGAATGGATTAGTGCTCTTCTAAAGAGATTGGAGGAAACATCCTAGTCACCTTTGTCTCTTCCACTGCTGCAACCCCGTGTAGATGCAATGATAGGTCTCATCTGGAGGCAGATAATAACTTTCACCAGACACCAAATTGGCTGGTACTCTGATCTTGACCTTGGACGTCTCAGCCTTCAGAACTGTGAGAAATTTCTATTGTCTACAAATTACCCATCTGAAATATTTTGTTTTAGCAGAAAGAACAAACTGAGATGCACACCTGCGTGCACACAGAGTCCTCATTTGCAGGTTCCTCTTAGCGGAGTTTTTGGTGGATATTAAAACGCTGACTCATCGCTCTCTGTGTCATGCTCCTGCGCCTGTCATGGCCACTTCCCACAGCTGCACCCTGGTAAGTCCTTAGCACCACATTCAAGCCAGTCCTCTAGGATATAGCTTATTGGTACATGGACTAACAAGATGAGGCCAGCATGGCTTCTGTGCCCTTTCAAGGTAATTGGCAAAATTTTTTCAAAATGTTCAGAAATGAAACATCTTCATTCTAAAAAAAAAAAAAAAAAAAAAAAAAACTCTAAACTTGTGTTCAGGTACAAAATATGTAACAACTGTCAGAAAACTTAGAGAAAAGAATCTATTCTGATATCTAGTTTTCCTATCAAAGTTCCAGTTGTTCAAGTCACTATACTGACCTTAAGTGAAGTCTGTATTTTCTAGTGGTCTTGCTGATGTGGGTGAGACTTTGCCATCATTTATTCATCTGACAAACATTAATGGATCCATCAGAAACTATCTTACTGATGTAACAGTGAATAACAACAGAAATGTCTTCTCCCATGGAAATTATTTGCTTTTATTGAAAATTTCTTCTGCATCTATTTTATCCCAAAATCAAGTAAAGAATACTCCGTGCTAAAGAAAACTAGTAAAACAGAGGAGACAGAGTCAGGGTCAGGGCCTGGCATTGTAGAGGAATGCCCACGGAAGGCCTCATGAAGCAGGATTTTGAGGAAGACCTGAAGGAAGTCAAAGAAAGACCACGTGGCTCTCAGGGAAGAGCACCCCACAAGGATGCAGCACAGAATTTGAAGTTGTTGTATTTTTTGTTGTTGTAACAAAGTACTTGAGATCAAACAACTTGTTAAGAATGGAAAATTTATTTGGCTCATGATTCTGGAGCCTGGGAAGCCCAAGGGCATGTTGCTGACCTGGACTTAGTGTCTGGGAGGACCTTCTGCTAGATTGAAGGTTGCAGGGAGCAATGCTTGGTGAGCAAGAGCAAGTGCACTAGTTTCTTCCACTCTTCTCCTTATGAAGCTGCTACACGACATAGAAGCCCTATCCTCATGAGCTCTCCAAATCCAAATTAACTTTTAAGGGCCCTACCTCCAGATACCATTAACACATGAATTTAGGGATAAAGTTCCAACATATGCACTTTTGAAGGTTACGGTGAAACCACAGCAGAGAGTAAGGCCAGCTGGAAAGTACTTAGGAATCTATGCCGCTAAAGCAGAGTAAAAGAAAGGGAAAGTGATAGGAGGTAAAGACAGAGTTTAAAAAGTACTGGATAGGCAGGCATGGTGGTTCACACATGTAAACAGAGCACTCTGGGAGACTGGAGCAGTACTACTGCTGCTTTGATCTCACCCTGGGAAGTTGAACAACTTTGCAAGACTTTGTTTAAATAGCTTTTTAAAAACAATCTGAGAATGTATCTCAGTGTAAAGTTCCTTGTTTCAATCTCCAGTACCAATAAATACATAAACAAATAAAATTTAAAGATAGATATAAATAGATGACAGATGATAGATAGACAGACAGATAGACTGATAGATAGATAGATAGATAATAGATGATAGATAGATGATAGATAGATAGATAGATAGATAGACAGATAATAATAGATGATAGATAGATAGATGACAGAAAGTGAGTAATACAGGGCCATGCAGATTTTAGGAAGGACTCTTAAGGCTGTGGCATGAAATGAGGACACAGGTCACTGTCACCCCCACATATCTTCTGTCCACTGCAGTCTTCTCATGACAGTAGTTCTGCATGAAGCTCACCTTTCTTGTGGTCACCTTCTCTACTCCAAGTACTCCAGCCCATCAGACCCTCCAGGGAATGTGGGACTGAGTTAAGAGCAATCAGTCCAGAAAGCTGAAGAAAGCATCAGTGCCAGACTCCTTGGAATCCTATGCCCACAAGGAAAATGCCTTTTCAAATGATATGAATGAAGCAAGACAGCAGAACCCAGACTTTGGAGCGTAAATCGTCTGATCCCAAGGGAAAAGGCCAAGAAAGGAGAATATTATCACACTATGGAAATGAGAACACAGAAATCCACATTTTAGTAAATTCTCTGTTGTTCTAGGTGTGTGGCCTGCTCCAAGGGGAGCGTCTGCCAGAAAGCAAAGCATGTCCAGTGGCCTCTGGTAGCTGCTGACTTACCCTTCATCTCACCATCTTTAAACCGTCACCTCTAGAGAGAAGGACCGGTTTATTTACTCTTCTATTTGCAGCTCTTTTGACATAACGTACAAGGTCAGTGATTATTGAATTGTTAAATAAATGAAAAAAGTGATGACAGGGATAATAAATATTTATATGCTTTGTAACAGAATCGATTGCTCATGAAAGCCAACACAGAAGAGGAGCAGCGTGACAACAGACTAGCCCATTTTGTTTATTTATTTTTTATTTAAAAAGGATAAAACCAAGGAAAATAAAACAGAATAAAACCAATCAAAAATAAACCAGCATAAGTGATACAGGACTTCAAAACCTTACAAAACCAACAATAGTTACCCTAATGTCTTTTGTTGTCTTCAAAATAGCTGCAGATACTTTCAGACATAATAAAAATCAAACAGCACAGAAACCAAAGCAGTGAATGCAATAAAGGACTTCGAAACAAGTCAATAGTAAACTCAAAATGGCTACCATAATATGCCTTGTTATCTTTCAAGTAGACACTTATGTCATCAGATTTCACATAATCAAACAAAACAAAAGACAATAAAACCCAACCCAACAAAACAATGAAAATGATATGGTCTCCTGGCTGGGATTGCTTCCTGGTGAGGCCTGGGTCCCCACCTGCCAACCCCCGCAGTCCACGAATGGTGCTGACTCATGGAGAGAGGCTAGAGTGTGACTGTCCCCACTCCAGCAGCAGCTGGCACATGGTGCTGGTTTCCAGGCGGGGGTCACCTTCTGGTGAGGCCCCTGGTTCTCTCCCTGCAACAGTCTGTGAATGGCACAGACTCACGGAGAGAGGTCTGAGAATAGCCCATTTGGAATGAGTGTCTCAAAACTGCCATCAGGGTATTTCACCTGAGACTACCAACAGTCCTTAAGTATCCATTTTCCTCTTCAAAAATTATGTAATTTTATCTGGATTCAAAGACCACCTTTCCCAGCATCCTTGGTGTGGCCACATGGCCAAGTTCTAGCAATAAAAAGATATTTGGGTGGATGTAGAAATTACGTGTGCTCTTCAAAGGCAGAAAGGTGTAACCAACCCTGTACTCCTTCACATTGGTTGGCATGAAGATGCGGGAGTAAGCCATCATAGGTCAGACCAATGAGCAAGAATCATGGCTGGCAAACCACAGAGAGCAGAGTACACACTCCTGACCCTATGAACTCTGTAAGTCAGTGCTGGAAGCTTAGGGCTGGACTGCAAGGCTGTTTTTATTGTGGGTTCCATTTATGAGTGAATCCTTATCCTGACAACATCAATGGGCCTCGTTTCTTCCTTTAATCAGACTGACTTCCTTAAACAGTATAGAGTTTCTTGCTAAGGTAAGTTTATAATAAACTTTGAGAAAAATATTGTAATAAAAATTGGGGAAGGGACTCTGGGGGGGAGGATAGGGAGAGGAAGAAGAATAGAATCAAGACTTATTGAGTATGTGTGCCTATGTGCTTACTCCAAATGTAAGCATCATGTACATCATGTTGTCAGGATAAGGATTCACTCATAAATGGGACCCACAAGAAGAAAAAATGAAAGCCATCCAAATTAGTAATACAAAAGAGAACATGGTGCTTCCATCCTTAATTTGCCACAAGAGAACTGGAAAAATAAAAATTTTGTGGCTTCTGCCCTATGTGCAGCTAAATTCTAGTATCACTTATGCATTTGGCATGTCATCAGTTCTGCAGTAGTTATTGAATTTTAGTAAAAAGCAATGCTCATTTTTTCCACTCTTCCTCCTGTTTTCTTTATATTACTCAGGCCTGTGGGTTTGTGTTGGGATAACAAACAAAGCAAGTTCGATCATTATATGTTGAATTCAATCAGTATGGAAAAACCAGGTATCTGTGAGCTTTGTAGATTCCGTAGTTATATATATTTTGCCAATTCAATCTGTCTTGTTACTCCACTGCCACTACCTCTTATTCACTTGAAAACAGCTCCACTCTTTCTAATCCCAACATCCTGTAATTAAGCCATTGTAAGGAAATGTTTTGTACAAACTGGAGACCTGACTATATCCTTTTCTTCAAGGTAAACATACAAATCCAGGAACAAAAGATATTTGTGATCTGGCCTCAGCTTTCTTTGCAGCTCATCTTACCTCATTGTGCCCTCACTTCTTACCCCACCAAACTTCTCACCATACCACATACTCCTTCCCATCTTCATGCCTGTATGTGCACTCTAAGTAGTGACCTTAGCAGCACTTCTCCCAAGGAGTCAAGCAAATTCCCTATTCTTACTTTCCTTTAATACTATCTCTTGATTTCCCCCTAGAACCACTCCTCCACTGTACTCCCAGAGCATCCTCTAGATACCTCTATTATGTACTGTTTATGCATCTATACTTCTGAC
Organism: Dasyprocta punctata; assembly: GCA_004363535.1. NCBI lineage: Eukaryota > Metazoa > Chordata > Mammalia > Rodentia > Dasyproctidae > Dasyprocta > Dasyprocta punctata. The sequence continues at coordinate 5,646 of RJWM01004481.1, read as the reverse complement.
GATTTTTGCATGTTCTTAAAGAAAATGTACAAATCTGTATCTTCATCTCTAGTATCTAGCACAGTGCCTGCCATAAAGTAGCCTCTTGGTCAATGAAAAATGAATGAAAGTTGTTTATACAACTCTCTTACTATTTCAAAAATATTTTCTTTTTCTCACGTTAGTGGTTTACCTTGAAGTATCTGAAAAATGGATTCAGTTCTCCTTTTACATTTGACACTGTAAGTCAAATGAGGGCAGTTTCAGAAAGGACAGAAGGCATCTATGAAGGGTTTCTGCCAACACTGATCATTTAACCATCTGAGAAGGGTGTCTGCTTGAAGACAGAGCCATTGCCTGTACTGTTACAGATATCTAAATTACAACAGAAGGATGCATGTGAGCTCAAATTTTTTTACTAATGACTGTTAATAACACAGCAGAGGAATAGAAGCAAAATTGTCATAGTTACACACAAAAATAACAACTTTAATTGGCAGAATTAAACTTCTAAAAGCCAAAGCTATAGCAAGGTGGCTGAACTCATTTTGGAGCCAAAGTGAGTTGGATAATAGAAACCACATCTGATGTATTTTAAGGTCTTCTGTTACCATATGTGCTCCACTCACAGTGACAGATGGGTACTGATATTTTTTTCTCAACTGCACAAAAGCTAGCTGAAGCATATGCAAAACTCTTAATGGCATTAAAGTTTTGCCAATTAAAAACATGTTCAAGCATTTGATATAGTACTTGATAACATTTTTCACAAGTTCCATTCTGAATTTTAAATCATGATTATTATATTGCTTTTCAAACTAGTGTGACTAAAATGATTATCATATGGGTCATAATTTCAATGCTTTTATCATTTTGGCACCTGTCAAATGTAATGATGAAACAGCAATAGAATCATTAAACCATTTTATAAAAATAAAGTATTAAGTTACAAATGGCATATGTGAAAAGAACCCAAATTTCATTGTATTGTATTTTATACATTAATAATGATAAGCAGAGGAGAACTGGGTTAAATTGGCCATTAGGGAAAAGATATTTTCAATTGACTAATCAAAGCTACCTATTTCTTTTAACTAAAATTGGGTGGGATGATATTTAGCAGTAAAGTTTTCTACACTGTCTTAGCTAATTAATTAATTAATTTTTTTGTTTGTTTATGTCAGTATTTTAAAGAACTTTTAAGTTATTCCCTGCCCCTTGGGCTGAACCAGACAGCTGATTCTGTCTCACTCTTGATGCTTGAGATTTTGAGAAAGTAATTTTCCTTTTGACCATTATGTTTCTGCATTATCTATGAACAAGCACTTTAAAGAGCAGATGGATTTTCTCTTAAAGATAATGGAAATTTTCCAATAGATACATTTTCAAACCTCAAAGTTTATTTATTTTCTCACTCACTGATTTCATAAATTTCTCTTTACCAAGTTAATACTTCTTTTGTTTTCACTTCAAGAAGATATTTGGGGAAGGAGGGAAAAGGAGAGTAAAAACAAGTCAATAAAAGTTCTGAAATAAATTAATATCTGGTGAACTTAATTTCCTCTCCTGTCAATCAGGTAAATGTAGGGAAATAATTTTTGAAGTTAATTTTATTAAGGCAACATGATACCCAAAGATATTAAATAGTTTAAAGCCTCAGAATCAGTCAAGGGAAACCATGATTAGAATAGTCTTTCTAACTCCTACAAAGGAAATACCTGTTTCCATGCACTGTGGCATCCCTCACTACCTGATAAGATACTGCTACTTTGCTTCTGAAGACACAATTGCTTTCTGCATCTATGTGCGATGCCCATCCGCTCCCCAGGATGGGATAATCCTAACGGTAGGAATTAAAAGTTATATAATTCCACCAATAGCAGCTGTCAGATGGTGGTCATGAATGTCTCAGGTAAGAAGATTGAACTTCTCAAACTGCAACTTTACATTATTCTCTGATAGGGTATGGTAATGCACCACATGTACTAGTGGCAGTCAAGTGGCTGCCTTCAATCTTCATTTAAGACAATGATTAGACAAAAACAGGAGCAATACTTTCAAAGAACAATAGAGTGAAACTCAAGTGTTCCCCAGCCTACGTATCAGTTTTGAGGCAGTGTAGACTCAGTCTACAGAAGTTTGGTCTCTGCTGCACAGTGCACATCCCTGGGTTGGTAAACTAGAATTTTTATCAAGATCTAGGGAAATTTTCATTCCATTCTAGCCATGGAAATGCTGCCAAAATGTGAAAGCCTGAACTCTAAGAATGAAAAAACAGTTGGCTTCTGCTTCTGAAATAGACTCTGGCAATGGTGTTGCATGTAGCTAGGTTGCATTTTGCAAAACAGAAGCCATTATCTTTAGCATATCAACCATACAAAATTAAATTGCAATTACATGGAGACATTCAGAAGCAAACTATTTTGTCTTCAGTTAAATTCAAAGAAATGTAATGGAGATTACCAAATTCAAAGACGTTTAGACAGGCAATAAATGTGGCTTAGAGAAAACATGAAATTAGAAATTTTAAAAACCACCAGTCTGACTTTTAATGATTGGTAAATAATACTTCAGAAACCGGAGAAATCTACTACATTGAATTTTTCCTGCTATAAATTATGGGAAAGAGATGTGAGTTTTCTACATGTCTTATTGACTTATTAACTAACTTCTTTCATCATCTCAGATTTTCTTATTTGCTTTTAAGAAGTGAGTACAAAGATACTCTTAAATGGTTGCAAGAAGTTCATCTATTGTTAAAAATTGTTCACCCAAGAAATAGAAAAAGGCTACTTTACTTTGTAGTCCTCTTTAATATGAGAATTAGGCTTCTGCCGTGTAGAAAAATATTTTTAGAACAGATAAAAACCAGGTCAGTCACCATGGAGACTTTGAAAGAATAGCTTGTATCTATTTCAGATGGTCAAAAAGAAAAGGTAAAGAAAAGTTCACGCACCAGCACATTTCCCAATAATCAAATCCTTCCCAAAGGGAATGTGAGTGGTTTTCTGTTTTACAACCACTTGATTAGATTCTGGCCACAGTAGCTAATAGTTAACTTTAAAAAATCTTAGTTTAATATTTTGACCTACTGGATTTGAAAGTGAACTACTACAAATGAGATTTGGGTTTGTTTTGTTTTGTTTTGTTTTTGCTTTTTTTCCCAATTCTATCTCTTTCAGTGTTCTCTGATGAAGTAGTTGTTCTGGTCAAGCTAAAAGGAGAGTCGGGAATTCCCCTTTTGAACAATCCTTTGTCCTCCTATCAGCTGGAGAGATGAGGAACCTGGCTTCTTCCCAAGGTACACTGCCATTGTAGAAGATGGTAGCAAAGGCGCTTTCATGAACTTCCTCCCTAAAGTCCAGGTAAGAATGTGTAACACATATATACTGGTACATGAATTAGTGTGATGAGAAAGAAATTAAATAACATTTTGAAAAAATTAAATTAGGTAACAAGGATGAATATAAGAGGAATGCATCATGATGTTCAGTTTTTGGCTAATGTTAATTTTATATTCACAAGAAGAAATTGGAGTCAATCATTTCCAAACATATTTATTTTGGTGCAAATGTCTCAAATGAGGCAATGAACTATACATAATCTGAAAAATTGTGGACAAGTTTTCCCTGTGGTCAAGTATTTCTCAGTACTCTCCATCATTAGTAGTCTATGTCCATAACATTGATATACTTTGAAATTCAACATACAAATGGAATTTGAATACATTATTTCTTTTAAAATTCTTCAAATGTCAAGATCAATGCCTCTCTCTCTGCCACTTAAGTTACATATAGAGAGGTATTTGGCATAGCTTTGATAGATCCAAGCACTGTTCACCTTACACATAAATAACTCCGCTTCTCCTTGACTGACCTTTCATAATCTGTGTTTTCTTCTCTCAAACTATTTGTTCCTTGGCTCCCATTTGTCCTGCACAGAAAATCTAAGTTGCTAAAAGCAGCCAGAAGGCCTTTCATTTATCATTTCTTCCAGGTCAGCCTGAGACTGTAATGATCTATAATGGTCCTTGTAAATAAATGGAAAGCTAATGTTTTAAAGAGATAAGGCAGCCGCCAAAGTTGGCCAATACCCAAGACATTAAGTAGTTTAGTCAGTAGGAGAAACCCAAGTTCAAGAGTATCCACCAGATCAAATCTTCTACAGGCGTCAGAAAGAAACAAAATGTGTGTGTCTGTCAGTTCACCTTGACTATCAAAGTCTTACTGAAAATAAACCAAGTATGGGACTAGAAGCAGCCAGGTTTTTTATTTTTTTGTTTTTTGGACTTGTTTATCAGCCCACCAAATGGCTTAGCTAACAGATATACCAACTCATTCTCTGGTCTGGACTTCAGATACATTTGGCCTTGACAAATACTGTCCAGATGTTGGTTAAATTGTGCCTGCTTTCAACAGAAGGTCAATAAGCTGAGAAAACTGGCTTTTTGTTCTCCACACATTTATGAGTCCAAATCCTAGAAATGAAATTAAACTGTGGTAGGGATAACCAGTACTTAACTTGAAATCGAGAGAAAGAGTCACTTTTTCTCTGCCTTTCCCAAACAAAATTATAATTTCTCCACAAGCTAATTCACATTTTGGAGAAAGTCAATGGTGATTTAAAAAGAGACAAAGAAAAGAAAAGCAATGGTGAGAAGAGGAAGGGACAAGAGAACAAACACCAACAATAAAAACCAGATGCAAGGTCAACATACAAAGGTGAGGTACTGAGGCTATTGACCTTTGAAATACCTGTATAGAACGCTCATCATTCTACACTTCTTGTGCCGCACGTGTACACACCCTTACCATAGATGCTAATAATGCCCTGTGCAAAGAAAGGTCTGTGCTACATTTCTTTAACTTCCATACAAACAATCAGGTGTTTTTCTCACCTGAAGTCCCAGTGATAAAGATTCTAAAACCAGATCATAGAAACAGAGAGATATAGTGGCACAAAACTTCTCTGCATCATCAGGTCATCTTTAAACCTGCTCTGATTTTTTTCAGGTTAAAGGGAAGTTAATACATAACATCTACCAAAGAGAAATATACCACGTTGCAGTAACCAGGACACTAAGAACATCTGGTTTTAGCTGGAATTTTAATTTTAAAAACACATAATATATCTACAAAAATTTTTAAGTATTAATAGTATTTGCAGTCACAGATACAAGAATTTTCTTATTGTAAATTATATATCATATGAGCTTCACCATCCTTGAAAGGAGAGTAGGTGGAAAAGACAATAAAAGTATTATTTTATGTTTGATTTATTTAAAGATCAGTCTGCCACAAATTTAATTATCCTGACCAGTCATTGAAACCAGAAATACTTGAATAAAACCTTTCAGTGCAAATGAATGAGTTATAAAATCCAAGATTTTACTCAAGTTAGAGACTGCATTCACTTAGAATTGCTTGAAACACATGGTCTCCAATTAGATGTGAGGGTGCGGCAAAGAAACCCACAAACCAATATTAATGAGAAATGGCTAATCAAATAAAAGACAAAAAGGTAGGAAAAAAGCAATAGAATGGTACTTTGCAGTTATTTAGAAAAAAATCAATATAACCCCAAGAGCCATAATAGTTTCCAAAGGTCTTGCCATATTACAATTCTGTAAAATGTTTTTGGTGAATTTTGACAATATTGATAGATGAT
>RJWM01004480.1:0-100851 GCA_004363535.1 Dasyprocta punctata | reverse complement strand
AGGATTTTTCCAGGGAAATTTACTTCTGTTTAAATATAATTCAGCAATAACAATGAGCTCTGGCATTGAAGTAATATCCACAGTGCATGTCAGAGGCACATTCTAAGCTATTCTGTTTGTCTTTATTCAATTTTTTACAAGAAAGTTGGAGCTTAAAATAAAACTTAAAAATATTGTGTATGTCCATCAAACATCCATTGCCTCCTACAATGAAGAAAGGTGTAGAAGATTCGGTGAAGAAATCCCTTAGGACCGTGATTTCTACAATTATTCCAACAATGTGCCAACTCCCAAGCGTCACAGACTTCTCTTTATTCAGTAATAAAAATCTGCACTTTCATTATTCCCTCAGAGCACACACTAATCTTTAGGAAATCTGTATTTTTAATGTTGCTTTATGAGAAATCAGAACAATAACGCTCTCACCATTGTTAAGAAATTTCCAAGAAAATATCTTATAAAATATCTAATGATAACATTCTGCTCATTAAAAAATTAGAAAAATCCATGTAATCATTTTCTGAAAAAGAAGTTTTTTTCATCTTATGCATAAAATAGTTCCATGCCATTCATTTTTTCACTCCTGTAGATGTCTAACTGTACATTTTCAATAAACAAGCAAAGTACCTGCTTTATTAATTCAACACAATAGAGGATAGATGGGCATATTAGGCAGTAAAATTTTTTAACAGCATAAACAAAATACAAATACTGGTAAAATAATTGCATTCATAAATATACTTCAGAGGATATAGTTTACTTAATATTGGAATGTTTAGAAAAGATTTTCATTTTCTTTTTAAGGCTTTCAAATGCTGTTTTTTTTATTTTTTTATTTTGCACCAGAGGTGGAACTCACAGCCTCGTGCCTGTGAGGCAGGTGCTTAAGCCACTGAGCCAAACTCCCAGCCCTAGTTTTTTGAGACAGGGTCGCACTATGTAGCTTAGGCCGGCCTTGCGCTCACGTTGTAGCCCAAGCCAGCATCAAACTCATAACTCTTCTCCTACCTCAGCCTCCTCAGTGCTGGGATTAAAGCTGTGCGCCACCATGCCCGGCTCTTCCTTCCTTCCTTTCTTTCTTTCTTTCTTTCTTTCTTTCTTTCTTTCTTTCTTTCTTTCTTCTTTCTTTCTTTTTCGTTTCTTTTGCTCTGTTGCTCAGGCTGGTCTGCAACTCATAATCCTCTTGTGAATACTTTTTTCTCTATCTTTTATTTTTTTGCGGGGAGGGTCACAATTATCATGATGTAGTGAGAGGGCAAGTTTGAGCTGGCCACCATTTGAGTTATAACCTCAGCTCTGCCACACATAGCTCTGTGCCCATAATCTAATCATGGAACTTCTTAGTGTCTCAACTTACTCAAATATAAAATGAAGGTAATGCACACTTTGTGGGTTTTCTTTGAATTAGAGGCAATGTATGCAAACTCAGTAGGTACTACATGGATCAATATGTAGTAATTCAAGCAGGATCAGACAGAATTAAAGAGCTGGCAAACCACATAGAATCATTCAATACATCATAAAATGTCTGGACTTTCTCTATGAATCACCATTGCAGTCCAATGCCATTGTTATCTTAAAAGTTTGTAAAGGCATCTGACACTATTTATTGAATTGGCTGTTTCCTTCTCAACCTTTAATAGTAAAGTGATTCAGATGAAACCAAGGATATCAATAATGCGTTTTCACCAAATGATAATCACATGTTTTGTGGACTCAAAGAGAAATCAAGGGAAAGACAAACATACAGTAGAGACCCAAAGGGTCTTTGGCAGGTTTCCAATAATCCATGGCATTCTTGAGAAAGTCTTATTTCAGGTTTCTGCTAACATTTTACTTATTGGAAAGATATTTGTTACACTGAAAATCACTGCAGAGGGAAAACAATAGGATCAAGTGTTTCTAATAACAAATAGTCCTTGGTTAGATATTAGAAATGAATTCTAATATTTAGAAATATATATATATTGAAAATTTACAGCAGGAAATATTTAGATTATTTTTTGCCTCAAATGTTATCTGTCACCACCACAGTGAAAATTCAAAGGGTGACAGAATGATATCTCTCTCCGGTTTTTCCCAATATCACCTTCACTGGCTGTGTAAATATGGACATATTGCAAAATTCCTCTGAGCCACAGACTTATTTGCTAATTTTCAAGAAATTTCTAAAGATTAAATTAAAGGCATATGCAAACTAGAGTAATTGAGACCCAAGAAGTTCCCAGAAGATGTTAATTCCTTTCAGCAAGTTCCAATTCAATCTCACAACTAATGTTAGAAAAATGTCATGGAGCTTCTTTGGAGGAAGCAGCTCAAACGGTATCTAATTCACAAACTATTTTTATCGAAATTATGACAATGTCTTGTATTTTTAAATCACATCAAAGTTTACACATTGTTTCTGTCTTGTCTCTTACTTTCCGCCCATAAAAACCCTTTGCAGTACGTGTGCCGACCCCGTTGTAATGCCCATTCGTATAATGAAAAATAATTGTGTTGTGCTGGGAGTGAAATCTATGGATCCTTCCCTGTGAAGCACCATTGCACTTATTAGGTGGAACTTTTCCTAAAATGTCCTGGCCTCCTTCTTTTTCCGTGCACTTCATACTACTTCAGGGAGATGCAGTGAGTTTTCTGGCTGGAGAGCAAGGCCATTTGCTTGAATTCTATGATGAGATAAAACCAATAGAGAAAAGTAAAGGCTATTTAGCCACTACCTGCTTTCTTGTTGGTGGAATACTGCCTTGGTGTCTCCATAGTGGTGCAGGTCTTCTAGCTAGTTGACTAAAGATATATAGTTCAATTTTACTTTTACTCATGAAGATAATATCTTTCTTTCCATCTGCCTCACCCCAAGGTTTATCACTGTTTTGGTTCTGAACATTGGCAGAGAAAGCTATGTAATTTCTGTTTCCCTTCGAACTCCAGCATAGTTTAAAAATAAATCAAGGTCAAAAGAACTTAAATGACTAACCTAGGAAATAATGAGAGATTCACAGTAAAATCTAAATTTTCAGAAATTAGGTCTGTGTTAGTCAGCTTTTTTTAATCAGGGCAAAATACTTGACATCCAATTTAAAGGAGGAAAGGTTTCTTTGGACTGAGGGTTTCACAGGCACATGGTCTGCTGGATCCAAGGCAAAAACAGCTTGGTGGAGGAAAGCTGTTCACCTCATGGCAGCCAGAAGCAGAGAGAACAAGGAAAAGCCAGAAAGAGAGAGGAAGGGACTGGAGACAGAGTGTACCCTTCAAAGGCAACACCTCTACCCCCAACAAGGCCACACCTCCTAATATCCCATTCAACTATGCACTCATCAAAGGATCAATCCATGGATGTAGTCATTGGCCCCCACAATCCAATCGACTTCCAATGCCTACGTTTGAACACATGAGCTTTTCAGGGATACATTTTTGATGCAAACTGTAACAAAGTCCTAAGTTCTTTCTAAACTATTACTTTACTTGTCATCTCATTTTTCTTTCACTATTTTTTAATATCCTGGAATTTTTCCCTTGGGCCAGAACTTCTGTAACTTGCAAAATTCACTCAAACTCTTTGAGCCCTTGTTTATTCTTCTCTAAAGTAGAAATACTGTACTTACTTCCTGGATTAACGAAATAATGAGCATGAAACTTTTAGCTCCTTGCCTGAGGCCTAGTAGGCACTTCTAAATTCTCGCTTCCACTGTCTTCTTTTTCATTTGTTTTTACTAGTACTTACAAGAAAAATTTCAGTGTGAAACTCCAGGTTACTGAAATATTTCCATGTGATATTTTGATTGACTTGGCTCTTACCATGAACTACTTTTAGAACACTGGCATTTCTCTTCATGATAGTCAATAGTAAAAGCATATAATTCATTTAATCAATTTTCTTACATTTTGTAATTGAAATTTATAATCTTGTACCTAGAATTTTTGAATATAATAAAAGCTGCCATTTAAAGAAAAAAGTTACGACATTAAAGCTCTCTAGAAGAAACTGCTGCATGCTGGGGATTTAGCTCAATGGCTTAAGTGCCTGCCTGGCAGGCGCAAGGTTGTGAGTTTGATCCCCAGTACCAAAAAACAAACAAACAAACAAAAATTGCTGCATATAAAATCCTTGGCATGCAATGTCACAAAAACAATTTCTGACATTGTAACTTCAAAAACCATAAAGATATATTTGAAACATAAAGGAAGAAAACATTCAGCAAAAGAAATAGTCAAAGATGACAGAAAAAAACTGGAAATATGTGAGAAAAGTACATTGTATCTTAGTAATCATATAAGGTTTTTGAAATTTATATTAAATTTCATATGGAATTGTATGTCTCAATAGTGGGACAAAGCCTAAATGTTAGTGAATACATACAATACACAGCTCAGGGAGAAAGAAATTGGGGAATTTAAAGAGATGGCACCAAATATAAACAAAAATTTAGTAATTTGCACACTTCTTTCCTGAGACTTTGTGAGACAGGTTTTAGGCAGAAAGCTACTCATGTGGGTCTACATTTTACTTAGAATCAAAGGAGTACCTTAAAGTTTTCTTTTTCTCTTACGTTTTTGAATTACCGGGATTATTTATAGCACACAACTTTGACTATTCTAAAGATTCACAGTTGTGTATATTGAATCATTAATGCAGATACTAACTGCTTTGCTGTATAACAGAAATTTTATTAATTACAAAAAATAATCATTTAGCCCTAGGAAAGGCATATTAAATTAAACTTCTGTTTCCTGTTGGCCAATGCACATTATAACGTCCACCAAGTGGGGATTACTTGAAGGCTAAGTAAAACTCATTGGGGAGGACACAGTGTGATAAACAATAAAAACTCAAGAAGTCTCAATAGCAATTTCTTAGAATGGTTGGAGTTCCAGAACATAAAAGAATCAGGTAGTTTGTTCAGATGGTGAGAACTGGGACTGGGGATTGAGCTCAGCAGCACAAGTGCTTATCTGGCGTGCATGAGGTTGTGAGTTCGATCCCTGGTACCAAAACAAAATAAATAAATAAAATAAAAGTAAAAATAAAATCACACAAATGGTGACAGTTTACGTAAATATAGATAGGGATACAGAAAAAGAAATAGAGAATTGTTGATAAATGCAGGAATTAGCAACAGTGGACTCTGTTAACATCCCTGGAATCAGAGGGTCAAGGGGCAGGAATGGCGCTCTGAGGAGGCAGCCCCAGGAGCCACGGAGAGGGGCTGATCTGCAGTGGGTTTGCTCAGGAACCAAGGCAGCTGCACACAGAGAAGCTGCCCAAAGCGAGGCAGGGAAATGTCCTGAGACCCCTGCCCGCCTTCTCTCCCGTAGGTGCAACGCAGTCTGAAGCCAGCCAGAAAATGAGCTCTTGTCGCAGCCTCAAAAGACACTGGGAAGGCATAAAATCGGTCTGGAGAGAGGGACAAATGGGGAAGCAGCATGATGACATAGTCACCATCAATACCGGAAGCAAGTTTTAATGTTGGATGATGAGATTATGTGCATCTCCCTCATTCATGCATCCAATCAAAGCTCAGCATGTATTGGTTACCTACCACGTGCAAGGCACTGGACTCATACTTTGCGTTACAGCAAATAATCCACATTCACAGAGGTTCTTAATTTGCTTAACATGAACACCATGTGTAATCCTAACAATAGTAATATGTACACTCAGAATAAGAGATTATTGAAAACAAACATTTCCTGGGATTTTTGTAGGAATTTGCAAGACATGAATAGTAACAACAACAACAACAACAAATATATATATATATATATATATATATATATATATATATATATAACATTGTATATGACTTCTTCAAGGTAATTGTAATCGATATAGTGTAGTTTTTTGTGCAGGTGATAGTATTAAGTTTTGAAAGTATTTTTTTATGTATTAAGAAATTGGGAAATTAAAATGAACCATAAGTTTTAGGATGATAATGATATATTTGAAGCTAAAAATGATAGTAGAAATCCTTAAGACTTGTACAGGGACTATATGTAAGCACCATTTAAATATGTTACCTGAAGAGCAAGACTTGACCTGGATCTTTAAAGATAGGAAGAATCTGCTACAGGCAGGAAGAAAGCAGTGTGGTTATTTAGTAACAGATATGAAACACATAGGCAGTAATTATGCCTAATAATAGCCACGTCTATTATATTTTGAACATACATGATTTTCTTCGTAATACTTATGTTCATTGAATTATGAATTAGTGTCATTTGTTATGTGGCTAAAAGATTACGATTTTAATTTATAATCACTATTAGTAGTATAATTTTTTAGATATCTGAAAAATATACAAAAGTGAAGTAAAAATTATATGGCTTGCTCTTCAGCAGAGCATTATTTTCAAATGTCAAATATTTATAAGTAAAATTAAATGCAGATAAATAATATACAGTATTAAAATAGCCAACTACTGATTTTAGATGGAAATACAATTAAAAATTCCAAAGTGTAACAGAATAATTTTATTTATGTATAAAAAAATACAGAATATAGATTCACTAATATTTTAGCATGAGTATTTATGCATTGTATATTTTATTATTACAAATCTAAAGTACATTGTTGAGCTTGGCTTCCCATTTCTCTTCAATATTTTTAGGAAGCCAAAATCAACTGCAGCTTCTGACAAAAACATTTTTTTTATCTATCTTATTCATGCCCTTGAAGAAGACAATTCCAAAACAAGGATTTGGGTACACACAGTTTTTGGGGGAAAGTGGGTTGAACTCAGCTGTGACATTTAATTTTATGCTTGTGTCAACTTGGCTAGGCTACGGTGCAGAATTATTTGACCAAACACCAGTATAAATGTTGTGATGGTATTTTAAAGATGTCATAATTTTTAAATTATCCTTTATATATTGCTTTTTAGCAAAGCAGATTATCCTCCATAAGGCAAACTGACCTCATCATCATTGGAGGCTTTAAGAACAAAGACTAAGAATCTCTGGAAAGAAAGTGTCTCGGTCACTTTCTCATCTTGAGACACAATACTGGACACCCACATCTTAAAGGAAGAGAGGTTCATGTTGGTCCAGGTTTACAGTCCGTGGTCAGCTGCCTCCAAGGCAGAAATGGCATAGCAGGGGGACATGGCTCAGAAAGCTGCCCCCCCACAGTGGCTATGAAGCAGAGAGAGCAGAGGAGGGAGATACAGCTTTCCAGGTCAGCCCCCAGTGACCTGTCTCATCCACCTCTTCCAACCAGCTCTAACTCCTAACAGCAAATTCAGCTGTGGATTCATTAGTGAATTAACCGTGCACTCCTGATCACTTTCTGAAAGCCTTCTGTCTCTTGGGGAACATTCCAGATCTGAACTGTAACAGGAAGGAATTTTCTTACCAGACTGCAGCATAGAAATTTTGTAAGTTTTCAGGCTTTACATTCAAAACTATAATATCAACTCTAGCAAGTTTTGCCAGCCTGCTGGCCTGTTCTAACAGGTCTAATTCCTAACAGCAAATTCAGTGGGCTTGCTAGTTCCCTCAATTGTGTGAACAAATTCTGTAGAACTCTCTCTCTCTCTCTCCAGTTCTGTATGCATGCACACAGGCACCTTACTGGTTTTGTGAATTCTGTAGAACTCTCTCCATATAGTTCTGTATGCATGCACACAGGCACCTTATTGGTTTTATTACCCTTGTAAAACTTCGACTGATACAATTTATAAGGAAGTAAAAGAATGATGCATGAAGGGATGAAAGGCTGCAACTGAAACACAAAGAGAGAGAGAGAGAGAGAGAGACAGAGACAGAGACAGAGACAGAGACAGAGACATCAAATTTGATTAGAGCAGTAGCCATTATAGAAAAGTGTAATTTAACTCGTACAGAGAAACTCTGGGGCATCATTTTAATACATGCTTCAGAATTATCTCACCCAAGACATGAGGAAGCTGAGCTACTGAGACATAGTCTCCATAGGTCCCTTTGTTTACAACTGCTTCTAAGCAGCTGTTAAGTCCTCAGTACCTTTTTCCTTTCATTTCTTTAAGCAAAGAAGTCTTCCTGAGTCTTGAAGAAAAATCTCCAGTACAGAAATGCAAATCTCAGCAGCTGGGAACCAGCTAGGGAACTCACGGAATGCATATAGTCTAAGATAGGAGCACATCATTATGAGTTATGGGAGTAAACTACTTAATCTCTCTTCAAGAGAGAACCTGGCAAGGAGAGCACAATCACAGATGCTTTCCATCAGCAGCTACTATGGGATCTGCTACAACGTGGTTTCTATTTGAGAGGTGCCATGGAATGTTAGCTAAGTGGTGGGGACTTGTGCGGAGTCCTTAGGTGCCTAGAGGAATGGCCTTAAATGGTATTGATCATGGCACCTGAGTTTCTGTCTCTGTTCTTCTTCCCCCTCTCTGCACGCACAGATAAAATATATATGTATGCACAGTATGCTACATAGGAATTTACAATATATATTCTGTTAGAAAACACAAACATTTACTCCTACATGCACTCTGGCAAGGATGGGTCACCACCTACCACTACAGCCAAAAACCAGACCATTGGGGTCACCCAAACTTGGACAGTGAGCATCTCAAACTGTGAGCCATGTAAAAGTCTTATTTTGACAGTTAGCAATGTCAGGTATTCCATCGTAGTAAAGAAAAGCTGAATAATTCAGCAGTTATCATGCTAGAAATCTTCATGCATGCAATCCAGAAGATGAGAAATAACTAACTTGAAGCCCTTACAAAACTGCCATTTAGGTACAGATTTTAGAGCGGAAGTGGTTGGGACATTCCAGGATATCTCTGTTAAATTAAGCAACATATTACATATCTTGCAGTCTCGTATACAACATATTGTTGGATCTTGTTTCTTGATCCATTCTGTTAGCCTATTTGTTTTGATTGGTGAATTGACGTGATTTACATTGATGGATATAACTGATATGTACCAGGTAAACTTTGTCATATTATTTTCCTGTTGTTGGTTTCCTGCTTTTCCCCTTTACTTAATTGTTTGCCCTGCCTGGTCGTTTATTTCTGTTTTTGTTCTGGGAATTGCAGTCATTTTTGTCTCTCTCTATTATGTCTTTCAGTATTCTTTTTAGGGTTGGCTTGGTAGACATGAATTTCTTCAGCTGCTCTTTGTCATGGAAGTATCTTATTTCTCCACCAATTTTGAAAGAAAGTTTTGCAGGGTACATCAATCTGGGTTGAAAGTTGTTTTCTTTCAGGGCTTGAAATACTTCACTCCAAGCTCGTCTTGAGGGCGTGTGCTGAAAAGTCTCCCGTGATTCTAATGGGCTTTCCTTGATAGGTGAGTTGTGTCTTTTCTCTAACAGCTTTGAATATTCTATTTTTATGTAGTAGGTCTGGAATCTTAATTATTATATGTTTGGGTGTAGATTTATTTTGGTTAGGACTGTGTGGCTTTCTATATGCCTCACTTACCTGCATATCTGATTCTTTTCCCATGCTTGGGAAACTTTCCACTATTACTTCTGCGAATAGTTTTATTAAGTCAGTTGCATTAACTCTTGCATTTTAATTGATGCCTGTCAGTCTTATATTGGTTCTCTTTGCATCATCTTGAAGTTGTTGAATTGTTATTTCATGCTCCCTTTTTTTTTTTTTTTTTTACAAGTTTTTTCCTTTCATGATCGCTAGCTGCTATTCTGTCCTCGAGGTCTGAAAGTATCCTCAGCTTCATTTAAATGGTTTTGCTGGCTTTCAGTGGAGTTTTGTGTTTCCTGGATATTTCCTTGAATTTTTTTCATGCATTCTGTTTGCTTCCTAAGTTGCTCATTCAAGATTTCCATCATTTTCCCATGCTCCTGTAGTTTTTTTATCTATGTCTTCTGTAGCTATGCTGAGTAATTCCTTTACTAAGGTTGTCATTTCTTTCTTTACCTGAGAGATTACTTCTAATCTGATTTGCTCTATAGCTTCATGGATTTGTTTCTTTGTTTCACTTGCTATCTTTTCAGAAATTTCAGGTGTGTGACTCTCAATGTCCTCTATTTCAATGTCCCCTATACTTGTTCTTGATGGACTGGACGTTTGAGATTGCATTTTGGTTTTTTGTCTTGTCTTTTTCACCTCTTGGGTTAATATTTTTGTTTTTCAATCCCACTAGTCTCTAGTGACTGTTGTGTGTGTCTTAGGGTCCTACTGTATGGGTGACTTTTGTCCAATTGCTGAGTCCTTCAATGAAGTGGAGGGGCCAGTCACCTGGATCCCTCCTGCAGGTCTTTTCGCGTGAGTCTTATATTCTCCCTAGGCTGACGAGCCTAGGAGTACTGATGTAAGTCAACCCTTGGCTTCTGTTGTTACTGTGGTTTTAGGCTGTTCCACGCTGCCAGATTTACCTGACTACATTGTGTGCCTCATCTGGGACTCTACTGTGTCACAAGGGGTCTCCTAGGCGCTTTCCAAGTTGGGGGAGGCCTTGTCAGCCCTCTCCTCAACCCACCTGGTGTTTTCTGTGTGGAAGCCCACACTTTTGCTGGGCTTCCAAAGTCCTACAGCTGATGGGGAGGGCTTGTTGCTGCTCCTGCTGATACGCTGATGTCCTCTACTTGAGGGAACCTCACCACACATTTGCAGGCCCACTGAGGTCCTCTGTGTGGGTGAGGAGCTGCTGAGGCTTCCACAAGCCCACCAGGGTTCTACAGTTTGTTGATAGGATGCTGAGGTTCCTGGGCTGTTGAAGACATGGGTGTGAAGAGGGAGGTGCTGCTGTCAATGATCTGAAGGCTGCATAGGTCTCCGGGTTTGGGGCGGTGCTGGTAGGGCAAAGGTCCACTCATCCGATGCCGAGGTCTCCGGGGTGGGGGGCTCATCTTGCAATCTCTTTTACAAAGAAGCCCAGTGCTTTTCAAGCTTCTTCAGGTTCTACAGGAAGCACATTCTGCAATTTGAAATACTCTT
Source organism: Dasyprocta punctata (assembly GCA_004363535.1). Taxonomy (NCBI): domain Eukaryota; kingdom Metazoa; phylum Chordata; class Mammalia; order Rodentia; family Dasyproctidae; genus Dasyprocta; species Dasyprocta punctata. Next base: position 89,956 of record RJWM01004480.1, on the reverse strand, counting down.
CTTATCTACAATAACAGGAAAATTCTGTATTTGAGTAGAGTCTGGAGTAGAAAAAGGCTCTCCTGCAGATTGAGGGCCAAGAAGCCATGCCCTTTAGGATGTATGACCTTGAGGATACTGTGACAGTGGTGGTGGTGGTGTGCTGCAGTGGGCTATTTGTGTCACTAAAAGCTCTAAAGGGTTTTCCATCAATGAATTATAATGTTGCAGGTTTCAGTGGTGGTAAAAGACAACACACTGCTTAGGGCAGACTCTAAGTGCAGAATCACAGCACAGGCATCTGAGGCCTGAAAGAAGCCCATGCCATCTGCTTCAGAGAGATTCACATCTTTCCCTCCATCCTCCTGGACAAGAGAGAAGTGATTCTTGTGCCTCACGTTAGCTATGATCATCAATTTTTATTCATTTTATCTACTCATAAAACTGGAGAGTCCAATAGCAGTTCTGTCTGGGATAAGCCCCAGGAAGACCAGAGGACATAAATTGGCATCATTAGGAGAGTTAAGTGTTAGTGCTCCATGTACTCATACCTATTACTGTGTAAGTAGTACATACATATGTGACCAACTGTAGGAGAAGGAGAAAACGGAGTTTAATAATGTACCAGATTGGAAAATGAAAGCATAAGGTATCAGTGTTACAACCACTTAGGCATGATATTAAAGTAAAATCAAGAAGGAAAATCTTTCAGATGGGCAGAGCTGAAAGTAATGCTCTTGGAGAATTTTTAATTATTAGAATAGGAGTGAATATATGAATATATGAATACATCATGAGCAGAAGTGAATGACCTGGCTGGACGCCTGAGAAGAGGACTGGAGGATTGAAGACAAGGGTGAGGCATGGACTAACACCAGCAGGCACAAATTATGAAGCTATTGTGTTATATGCTAATGTCCATTTGAGAACATACACTGTGGAAGAGAGATTGAAGGATGACATAAAGTGATTCAATCAGGTGACCTTAGCCAGGCTTTTTCCTTGACATCCTCACAGCTGGCATAATGGACACATGTAGTAAGATGTGGAGACCTTATATACATAGGCCCCAAGGCATACACTTTCACTTATTAAAATCATCTAGCTACTCCCACTTCTGAAATGTGCAGTCTGCTAATCACTGAGAATAACATCAAGCCCCTAGTATAGTTTTCTTCCTTAATAACACCCAGCTGGCCACTTGACAACTACTTGCAAACATTAGAACCCTTTTGTGGGAGACCAGCTAATGAGAACTGAGGCCTATTGACCTCCTCTGTGAGTACAAAGGAGAAAATCAGTGTGCAGGCTTGATGACACATTGTAGGTTCTAGGGGAAAGTCAGCACAGCTGAGATCCAGTTGTTTACCTCCCACTACGGATGATGGGAGGCAGATTAATCTTGTGTACTTTAATTGCTTGTTCTCTTGTCTGAGTGAATAAAGGCAGGGTGAGCTCTCTGCCCACTAGAGGCAAGAGCCCCCTGACACCTGCATTCTAAAATAACTCTGTGTCTCTTTGTCTTTTATTCTCATTGGCTTCCTGGACAGTAGTCAGGGACAAAGTAGCAGAATGGTTTCCTGCAAGTGGCACCCAAACAGGGACCTGGCCAGAGCAGGCTGGTTACCTACAAGTGTTTGCTGGGCAGGGACCTGATCAGGGAAGACTGGATTCCTACACCTTCTATTCTTAGAAAATCTAGTGGTTCCTTCACACAGAAGTAGGTGAGAAGTCTTGATATTAGTTTTTCTTTCCTGGCTACACAGTGTTAGCCAATACATTTATCCAGGAGCTTCTAGAGTGCCTGATTCATACCCACTCAACACATCATCTGATCTGGGCTTCCATTTCTTGCTGAAAGAATATATGGGAGAGGGTCCCTGCCTATGGCATTACTGTTTTATCACATGCCAGACCTGACAGACTGGCAGAGTTATTGTCACTCAGAAATAATGCTCTGAAAGGACAGGGTGCCAGCCTCCAGGATGTAGTACTGTATGATACTGGAAGTTGAACCCAGAGTCTTCACATTAAATTACTCTCCCCGCTCTTGATTTTTTTTTAATTTTTAGATAACTTATCGAGAAGTTGTTAAATTGTCCAGAGTTGGCTCAAACTTGTGATATTCCTTTCATAGTCTCCCAGAGTGCTGGGATTACAGGCACATGCTGCCATACTTGGCTCTCTGACCTTGATTATATTTTAATTACATACATGTAAGCATGAGTTACCTTGTCTGAGATGTTCTTTTTGGGCAGATGGACTAATATGAACACTCTGAGTTTGAATAAAGACATGCTATTAGTGTCTCATATTGCTTTTTAGTCATTATAATGTATTTTTTTGGTCACTTTAAGTTAACTTGCCTTTGCTCTTTATTATTTCTGTAATCACAAAAAATGCCAACTCTTCACAATTCTAAAAGGTTTTAGAATGTACCATGGCCAAGCAACAGGACATTAACAACCAGAGTAGTCCTAGCAGTTCCTGTCTTGCACTTTCCTCATCAGGGAACTTGAGATGGAATAAATGTGACTTCAATGAATGGGACATTTGGAGAACTCAGCCAAATTACAATATTTAACCAATGAACCATTTTCATAGGTCAGTATTTAATTTCATATGTAAAGTAAAAACTAAAAAGTTAAATGTAATGTAAGAAGTGTCCTAAAATGTAAAATGAGAAGAAAATGGAATAATAAAAAAATAAACAGATTATATTAGATTGTATGAATTAAGCTTGTATAAATTGTATAAATTAAGATTGTATGAATTAAGACTGTATAAACTTAGCTTTGCTAAGTTTCAAAGTAAAGGGTTGCATTGGGAAATAACTGTAATCAGCAAAATAAGATTATATAATAAGTAAGACTATCTAGGTATGACTCTGAACATACTTATACTACATACAACACATTTATGAAGATTCAAGTAAAACTCCAATTAGGGTCAAAAGCCATTATTAGAAACATCCCAAACTGACAAATTTCATCAATTCATCAACTCACAGAATAATGCTTGGCCCATCAATATCATGGTAGATCAGTCCTATGCCATTGAAGTCTTCTGCCGTTTATTTTCATCTTGCAGGATTTCCAAAACAAAAAGGGTATCAACAGGTCAAAAATAAGGTTCGAAATCCTGATGTAGACTGCTTTTCCCTAGCACTTCACAATCCTAGCAAACTATGGACCATTTAAAGCCTTCTTCTTAACTATATAGGTTCATGTTATTCACCGCTTTTTTGCCTCAAATCCATCTGAGGCCTTCTGAATTTTGATATATCAGGACTTTTTTGGTATCATAAAACCAGTTGAAAAATATTCTTCTTTTCTCTAGTTTCTGGAAGAATTTGTGAAAGGTTATGTAACATTAACTCTTTTTTAAATATTTGAAAGAATTCACCTGGGAGTATGGGGTTACCTAGGCCGGAATTTTTCTCTGTGGAAAGGTTTTTGATTATAGATTTAATGTCTTTAACAAGTTATTAATGTTAAAATTTTGCTGTCATCAATTGTGGTGTATTATTTTTCAAGATAAATTTGCTCTCATCAAGGTGGTCAAATTTATTAATATACAATTTAAAAAATCCTCACATAGACTTTTTTTATCTCTTTCAGATTCTAATGAACTCATGTCAATACTAACACTGATACTTTGTATTTTCTCACATTTTTCTTGTTCAGTCTTGCTAGCACTACTAATTTTATTAAAATTTTCAAAGGACCAAATTTTGATTTAGTTTACTTTCCCTATTGCATGTCTCAATCTTTTTAATGCATACATTCTTTATGTTTTACTATCTGCACACTTTAAAAATTGTTCTTCCAGTCAGGCACGGTGGTGCATGTCTGTAATCCTAGGACTTGGGAGGCTGAGGCAGGAGGATTGTCGTGATTTAGAGGCCAATCTGGGCTACTTGGTGAGTTCAATATCAGCCTGAAATATACAGCAAGACCCTGTCTCAAAAAAAAAAAATTGTCCCTCCCACATTTTTTTGCATTCAATTTGCTGTCTTTTTCTAGATTCTGAGTTGTAACCATGCGTCATTGATTCCTGAATATTTCTTTTATTTAATATATTGAAAATTTAAAAAGAATTCTAAACAGTAGCTATATTTGAATAGTCTATGCTATATTTTTGTTAGTTTAAAATATATTTAAACTTCACTATGATTGATTTTTTTATTCACTACTTAAAAGTGAAACATTTAACATTTAATTTTTTAGAAACTCTATTATTTCAAGGGTTTATTTGAGAGTTATTCATTTATTTTATGACTCGGTTGTTTTCTAATTCTCAGAAAATATTTTCTTCCATTCTCAGTGATTGTGATAATATTTACCAAGATGTCATTATGTGAATAGATTCTATGATACTCACCACTAATTAATGTTCTCTGGAAGGCATCTAGTAGAAATAAAACAAGAATTTCATAGCATAGACGGCTCATCAGCATGAATTTCTAGTTATCACTGTTAGAATATGGTGTGTGTGTGTATGTGTGTGTGTGGGTGTGTGTCTTGTTTATATCATAATGTTAAGCAAAATAAATCAAACACATAAACTTAAATATCACATGGCTTCTGCTTTTTAAAAAGTTTTTTAAAAATTTTTTTTGGTATTGGGAATTGGATGCATGGCTTCTCTATATTATATGAGAAATCCAAAGTATAACTAAAGAGCAAAATAAAAGTTAGATAACAGGACAGAGGGAGATAGACCTTTTGCAAAAGGGCAGGGGACCAGGAGATGGGGAGTGTAAAGGAATGAAGAAAAGGATTCAGATGTGTTGTGCACATGTACCAGCTCTTCAGGAGGAATGTAACCATGACGTACTACAAACATGAACTAATAACAATATGAAAATAATGACATATACCACTGGTGGCAAACCGATGGCACCACTCGGCAGCAGGCATGCTCTGGAGCCCTCTCTGTCGGCCCTTGAGCCAAGTCGCCCCAGCATTGCCCCAGCACCCAAACATTGGATATTCAGGTTTAATTTGCAGCATTGGCACTTTGTGATAAATAAGTGGGTTTGGGGTTGCACCTGGGGAACACTTTTGGAATGCAAGGTGGTTTCTGAACCATCCTTAAATGGTTGGTTAACCATTTAAGTTAGCTTATAGCCCATCACTGGTTTCAGCATGAACAGTTAGTTAGCTCTTGTCTTTGTTTTGAGGCATAAACCTCAAATAACGGTAAATATTATATGAAAAATTATCAAAAGCAACAGAGTGAAGAACAAATGGTAGAAAAATATGGGTCCAGGGGTCTGAATGGCTGTTGATTATTGCATAAAATGCTTGCCTTTCTAAATGACAGTAATGTAGCACCATGAATAATCGAGGCAGATATTAGTGTATTCCTAATGCCCATCAATTTAAAGCTCAGTGGTTATAATTTATCAGTAGTTCAATAAAGGGCCCTCAAACACCCCAGCATAATATTCAGGTTTCTAAGCAACTATTTCTATAGCAGTGTACCACTAACCCATGATTAAATAAATTAACACTGTCTTCATATGGGCAGGTGAGTAATAGCATTTGGGAAAATTTGGAATTTGTTACAAATTTTGCATCTAATTTTTTTTTGGCATTTAGCCTTACTAAGCTTGCATGTAGGATACTAAAATTTTAGATGTGTTGCACGTAGAAAAACACATGAATTTTAATGAAAAATACTAACGAAGGGATCAGAACAGAGACAACTGTGTGAAGGTTAGAAGATGTTGTAATCCTACCTTCAGATGACAGTTGCCATCCAGGCAGTAAACAGAGTCTTTGACTAGCTCTGGTTTAGGTATGCAGATAGAGCCCTGAGAGGTCATCTATCTCTGCATCCTCCTCAGGAAACTTTGGAAGAGAAAACTCCGCAGTTTGCTCAGCTAGTAAAGGTACATATATAAGAGCTGACCATGAAGTAAGGGTTAGGAAAAAATAAGCAACTATGAGGCTCCCTGTTTGCAACAGTAGCCAGTTTTTAAAAAAGGGATCATGAGTCAGTAAAATTGTATTGCATAACAAGTACATATCTGTCCTAGTTACTTTTCTCACAGTTGAGACAAAATAAACAACACCCAAAGTTAAAGGAGGAAAGGTTTACTCAGCTGAAGACACTCCCAGAAACTGCTTTAGTCTTAACAGCTCAGTAATTAAAGAACAGCAGTAAAATTCAGCAGTAGTTTAATAAAGCTCTCAGTGCTTCAAATGTTTCCCAGTAACTTCTGCTTAGAGATGAAAGGAACTTCGAGGTGACAAATTAGAAAAGCAAAAGAACCTGCCACTTTATTCCTTCATAGTTGGGATGGAATAATTAATATATCCTGGGATTTCTGAATAGAATTAAACCATACTTGAATATTTTGCAGTAATACACTTTTAAGAGATCACGTATTGCCCTTCTACAGAATAGACGGCTTATAACAAATATTTGTGATTTTTTTTTTTTGAGAATTAGTGTATGAGGCAAACAAAAGTAAATGTTTTAGAAATTTGGCCTCATCTAAATTCTGTGATCACTGGTAATTGATGAGCTGGTAGGATAGGAAACAGTGTCCCCAGAACTCTGCTACATGTAATACTGAAGGATTTATATACTTCGCCTTTTCTTCTGTGCCTCATCCTGGGTGCAGGGTGGGCCCAGTGCTCCAGTTAGGAAATTAATACAAGCAGGCGTCCTGGGTTACTCTGTCTTCTTGCCCAGGGATGGGGAAAGTGAAAATAAATCTCCTCCAGGGCCGAGGGTTTAGCTCAGCAGCACGGGCGCCTGCCTGACAAGAGCAAGGTTGTGAGTTTGATCCCCAGTACCTAAATAAATAAATAAATAAATCTCTTCCTTGTCTAGACATGCTAGTTTCTAGGGCTTTCTTCCTGGTTATGATTCTAGAGAAGAGTATGTAGAACAAGGAGGCATGGTAACTGTTTCGTTTGTTATTTATTAATACTGACCCCCAAACAAAGTCAATGAAACCCCAGAAAGAAAATCCAGGTATTCTTTTAAGAATCAAAGTTCTATTTACCTTTTTCATACATTATTCTTGATGTTTCCTTTCATAAAGTCACTTTGTGTTAACAAACACATCCAGAACTCCTTTTCATATCTTTCCCTAGCTTGAGTACAGACATTAGGTGTGGTCTTTTCTTTAATTTCTGTTTTCAGTGCATGTAATTGTTATACATGTATATTCATTTCACTGGAAATAGAGAATGTACAAGGTAGCTTTGACTAAAACATTCAGTCCCACATAGACCCACAAAATACTAATTTGTTGGAATATGATTTTTAAAGTAGTTACTATCTGGATTTCCACAGTGTCCATTGTTCACATTTCACATTTCATATTTTTCATTTGTCATTGCACTGATGTGAGTCTTGTGTTACTTTCTCTGGGTAAGTCTGGCTAGGGGGTTATCTATTTTATTTATTCTTTCAAAAAAACAGATCTTCAATTCACTGATTTAAAAAAAATTTTTTTTAGTTTCAATTCATTGATTTTCACTCTCATATTTATAATTTCCCTTCTAAGTTTCTGTTTGGGGTTGGTTTGGGGCTGTTTTTCAATTATCTTAAGATTTCTCATAAGGTTGTCTATGTGAGCCTGCTCTGCTTCCCTAATGTGAGCATCGATTGAAATGAATTTGATGCATAGAACTGCTTTCATGGTGTACCAGAGGCTTCAAAAAGTTGTACTGTCATTGTTATTAACTTTCAGAAACTTTTTAATTCCTTCTTTGATTTCTTTTGTGACCCATTGTTTGATTAGGCATATAATGGTAATCTTCAGGAACTTTTGCCTTTTCTGAAATTTCTTCCATTGCTGATTTCTATTTTCATTGCACAGTGGTCTGATAGAATGTATGGGATAATTTCTATTCTACTATACTTATTTAAGCAAGCTCTGTGGGCTGGTATGTGATCTATTTTAGAAAAAGTACAATGTGTTGCTGAAAAACTGTAGACACCATTGTAGAAGGTTGGAATATTCTGTATATGTCCATAAATCCATATGTTCAAGGGTGTGATTCAGCTCTGAGATTTCTGTACATGTGTTTCTGTTTAGCTGATCTACCTCTTTGGGAAACTGGGGTGTTAAAATTCCCTACTATGATTTTGTTAGTGTTTTTTTAAATCTTTTGGCAGTTTTTGTTTAATGAAGACAGGTGCTCCAGTGTTCAGTGCATGTTTACCATTGTTAAATCTTCTTGTTGGATTTTTCCGTTAACTAGTATATAGTGATCTTTGTGTCTTCTAGTCAGCTTCAGCTTGACCTTTACTATGTCTGATGTTGCCATTGCTAACCCACTGGTTTCGGAGGTCCTGGTGCATGAAATGCTGTTTTCCGTTCTTTAATTTTTAGTCTGTGAATATCTTTTTGATTAGGTGAGTTTCTCGAATGCAGTTGGTCAGTCTGGGTCTTTTAGCTGGAGAGCTGAGGTCATTGACATTGGGCAATGCTACTGGGATGTGTTGGTTATGTGCTGTCATTGTCTTCTTTATCTGCTGGTGAATGCTTTGTTTTATTTTTCCTGATGTTTTTGTTGCTGTTTACCCATTCACCTTCTTAGTATGCTCTGTGTTTCTAGCTTTGTCTGAGTCACTGTTTCTTTAGAGAATATTGTTAAATATTTGAGTTGGTTTAACACTCATTTATTTTCTGAGCTTATCTTTTTCATGGAAATACCTTAGTTCTCCATCTATTTTGAAGGATAGCTTTGCTGGGTAAATTAATCCGGGTTGGAAATTATTTACTCTTAGGGTTTAAAATATTTCTCTCGGCCTTTAAGGTTTATGTTTAGAGATTTGCCATATTATATTTGGTTTACCTTTATATAGGACTTTGTTTTTCTCTGGTTGCTTTTAAAATTCCATTTTTTTGTTTTGTTTTGCTTTTGCTGGTTTCTGGTAATCAATGTTATGCCTTTGTGAACTTCTTTTTTCATTATTGCTTGAACCAAAGGATCAAGCAATAATACTAGAGAAGGTAGGAGTGACTGTGAGAAAGCTAAGTAAGGAGTATCTAAAAACCTTTGGGGGAGTAGTTCATAAGTTTGGATAAAGAATAAAGAAATATGTTAAGAATATTGTCTTGGGGAGTTGAGGTGAAGAAATTTGATAGGGAGTTGAGACAAGGGAGTGATCCTAGATACCTATGAAATCAGAGCCAATGAAAGAACAAATACACAACTGTTAACAACCTAATAAGCACAGAAAACCATAAAAAATATAGCATAACCACACATTATTAAATAAACCAAGAAACATAGAAAACAACCTTATGCCTAAAAAATGTCCAATGGAAATACAGAGTAAATATTCCAATAAGACATTGCATATGTGATTCCCTGTAGCTTCTTTGCCAGAAAATCTGTGCTCGCACTCCAAAACTCCTCTGATTTCTCGACCACAATCCTGAAGCTACTTCAGACTCAGGACTTCATTCCGCCTGGGTGCAGGCCTTCTTGTAGAGTCTAATCTGTCCGAATTCTCGGTTTAGGAACTATTTCTGTCCCTCTCTCTAGGTGTGATGTTGGATTCAGCAGACAGGTTCACTGGCATAAATTTGTCCACTTAGAATTATTCCTATGCAAACAAACTACAGTAGTAACAGGCTGGTCTGTTACTACTGTAGTTTGAATCTATCAGGGGTAGTTGAGAAATAATACCTTGAGACCCTGTTTTGGGTTTCCATTTAACCTAGAGAAGAATTACACAGTTATAGTGTCAGCATCATAGCAGCTCAAGTCTTAATCCACAGTTATTGTGCACTAAATGTGATAGCTGTGATTTCTCTAATGATGCAACAAGCATTTTATGGTATTTTAAAGAATCAAGAATCTAAAATTCAAGGGGCTGGGGACCAGATAATGCCAGCAGGAAAACAGAAGAGAAAAAACAACAAAAAAAACAGTTTTATAGGTCCTCTGTTCTGTAGTATTGAAAGGAGGAAATAGAAGGGGAGGGCAGAGGATAGTAAAGGTATGCTGTATATTTAGAAGAGAATAACAAGGATAACTGGGTACAAAATTGGTAGTGAGAAATGAGGTGGGGAAAAGATTGTATGACTGATGTAAATATTAGTGAAACAATTAAAGGAAAACAAATGAAAGGGGGAGAGAAAAGAAAAGAAAAATTAAAAATAAATAAGACAGAGAAGAAAAATGTCAGGCAAAGCTTAGATATAGATACAAGTATGATGGATACAAAGGGACAAGGAAGAATTCCCTTGCCCTCTATAAACTATTTCAGGAGAAAAAAGGCAAGAGAAAAAGAACCACACAAATACAAATGGATATGCTAATAAAAGAAAAAAATGATAAAATAATGAAATAAGAATGTGTGGGAAACTGATCAGAAGTTGGAGAACAACAAAAAATAAAAATTACAAATTAAAAAGTAAAATAAAAATTAATAATGGAAAAATAATACAATCAAATAAAATAATAAAAGAAAGTTTTCCATTGTTTTGAACACATGGCTCTTTTCTTCACCCTAGGACTAGTAAGCAGAGCTCAGGCCAGGATGTGTCTCTGTTCGCTCTGGAAGTCGAAGGTGGCAGTCCATCCCCGATGGTGCTGGGTGTAGAGGTCAGCTTACAGTGAGAACACAGCACAAATGCAAGTCCAGTCCTATGTAACTCCGGCTGAAGGTGGCCTCTGACTGCAGGAGCCAGGCCTGAGTTCACCACCTCTGTCTCTCAGCAGAACTCCTCTCTGTCTGCTCTCCATCTGCAGGCAATGTCCCGTGACTGTCCTGCCTTCATCCACTCTGGGAACATGGCGGCAGGAAGCAGCCAAGGGGCTGCTCTGGGACCCAGGTTTAAGCACTCAGTCCTTCCCTACAATGGCATCCCTGCCAGGTCATGTTCTATGATTTTGACTGTGAATGCTGCACTGAGGTCACTCCCCAACTTGGCTGTAGAAGGCCACTCTGGAAGCAGTGTCCCACTTCTTCCTGACTGGCAATTCTTTCGGTTCCAGTGTAGTTCTCCAGGTCTCCATGAGCAAAAGTGTTACTTTTACTTTGCCTCCCAGCTGTTGTCTGTGGCGTTGTGCAGTCTCTCCTCTGCCGTGTGATCTATTTCTTCTGTATCAGTTGATCTTATTTCTATTCCCCTCTCAACTCCTTGTGGTTCCTGGGTAACCTCCATTCACTTTGATTCCTCTCCAAATTATTGTTTTTCACACTGCAGACACTTTGTCATGGAGAAACTGAGTCACTGGCACTCAACGCTACCCCATGTGGGGACTCCTAATTGTACATATTAATGGCACACTACCCGATGTTTCAATACATGTACAGATTGTGTAAAGTTTCCATAAACTACAACCTTTTTCCTCAAACATGTATCGTGTTTTTTATGTTTTAAAGATTCAAAAAACTTTAAAGTCTTTTAAGATATACAGTATGGGCTCAAAACATCCGATGAATGTTTCCATAAAAAATTTATCACAGTGTTAGACACATGGCCATTAATCCCCTCAGAATACTCCCCCTCACTTTGAACACACATGTCCTCCTTGCCCTTTCTGGAGCAGTTCTAGAAGTCAGCTTTTATAAATGTCTGCATGTAACCAAAAATACGGTGCATGCTGCTGCTGAGAACAGGTAGGTTAGTAAAACTATTAAGGCATGTGCTTATCAAATTTGACGCCGGATGAGGCACCAAGTGACTTCAGAGACATCCTCAAAACTAAAAGGACCATGAAAGGTAAACATGTAAAACCAATTTAGGATATCCAGGCAACCACCACAGTGCAAGGAAAGATATGAAAGAAGACTTCCAGGACTGCTTCAGCAAGTGGCAAAAACAGTGGGAAAAGTGTGTGTAAAGCGAGGAAGAGGACTTTGACTGGATTGATGGCAATGTGTCTCTTATTGCAGTAATTAATTTTCGACTGTTCCTCACGCAATGCATTGTCATTATCTATAATCACCTTACTATAGGTGACTTACATTAGCATACCAGACTTTCTTATTCCAGTCTAACTATAACTTTGTATTCATTTCTCAGTGTTTTCCCACACATTCCTGTCTTCTGTTCTCTCATACCTAATCTGATGGCCACCATTTTACTTTAAACTTCTGTGAGATCATCTTTTTAATAGTCCACATATGAAGGCTGGGGAAATAGCTCAGTGGCAAAACACATGCCTGGTAGGTGCAAGGTCATGAATTAAATTCCTGGTAACCCGCCCCTCAAAAAAGAAAATAGTCTACATATGAAGCAGATCCTATAGTGCTTATCTTCCTGAACCTGATTTCTTCACTTAACACCGAGTGTCTTACATTCCTGTATAACTTTATTAATTTATTTATTAAAAATTAGGTTGAGGAATCAAATCATGATCTTGGGAGAGGGTAATTGCTTGAAATTTTAATTTCATAGCAGAATTTATAGTAAGATAAAATACATGATTTTTTGTTGTCGCCTTTGTTAAAAATATTAAATTCAGCCATATATCCAGAGAATATCAAAGTCTGTAGTAATCAACAATTTGAAAGTTACATTTTATTTATTGTTTCAAGATAACCTTTTTTTTTTTAACTGGGAATCCCCATTGTTTTAAAGTGCTTTAAAACATAGAATGTATTTTAAACTTCATTTTCAGCTAAAAGAAGATAAACTTGAGGTTTTAATAGGTAAATGGATGCAACTTTAGACCATACTCATAAGTGAAATAAATCAGACTTGCATATATAAACATCATATTGTCTCCCTAGTGTAAAAAACTGAAAGAGTAAGTAGGATGCAAAATGTACAAAAGATACTGTGAAAATGAAAGGGGAAAAAACTGCTCAAAAGGAAAGAACAACTGGGATGGGGGAAAGGAGAAAAGAAAGAAGGGAAAATATTATATATATAACTATGCTACTAATTTGTTAGTTCTCCAAATAGAGCAGTTTGTGCTCTCACCATTTGATTATTTTTTCATGCCTATATCTTGTAATCTGAGCAACTACCTTGAAGAAAACAATTAACCATTGTTAATCTCCTGTTATGTACAAGAATGTTACTGATTTTTGAGTGTTGACTTTGTATCTAGCTACATTACTGAATTTGTTTATTAGATCTAGAAGTCTTTCAGTGGATTTTTGGGATCTTCTATGTAGAGTATCATGTCATCTGCAAATAATGGTAATTTAACTTCTTCCTTTCCTATCCTTACTCCTTTTATTTCTCTCTTTTGTCTAATTGCTCTGGCTAATGTTTCCAGAAATATATTGAAAAGGAGTGGTGATAGTGTACATCTTTGTTTTTTCCTGATTTTAAGTTGAAAGCTTTCAGTTTTTGTCCATTTAGTGAGACATGTTGGCTATTGGTTTATTGTATATGGCTTTTCTCAGACAGAGGTAAAGACCATTTTTTCCAATTTTCTGGGAGGGTTTTATCATGAATGACCTAGTGTATGTTTTGAAATTCTGTATCATTGTTTTTGTTCTTTTATTGTTTTAAAATAAAAGAAATAACTTTGTTTACAACGTATCACCCTTCTCCTAAACACAAACAATATTAGTTGAATGCACATCTTAATGTATTTTGGTAATGCATGTAGCTTTTATTTCATCTAAAAACTAAGAATCTGCCATGTTTTTTGCTTGGAGTTTAAAAGATACATCTAAAATTTTTTCCAATTTCCAATTTTATAGGAATATTTGATACACAATTTCACTGTAATTATAGATAAGGACTTTTGTCTAATGATTGTGTAATGAAACAACTTACTTTTTTTTTCAATGATATGATTTTTTGGTTTTATGACACAATGGCCCTGCTTGGATTTTTGTACTTTATTTCCAATCTAGAATTGTATAATAGCTCCATAAAGAACTCAGACTTGATTCTCACACAATGCTGTGATATGAAGATACATTCTTAACAATACAATTAAACATAAAGGGAATCAATAATTGAACTTGCATTGTGCCTAGGTTGTCTGAATTGAAGTAAAACATTGAAAATATTTGTTTTCCTATTTTTTACTGTATAACAAGTTTTAAATGAAAGTAAGGTTAAAGAGGAAATGATGACTTGATTTTTTTCTTTCAAAATATTACACAGATTTTTTTCCCTCTTCCTGGATCCAGCAATCTAGTAACAAGTATAATCCCTGATTCCATTTTCTCCTGCATCTGCACATTCTTAAATAACAGATCAGATATCACACCCAATTATTTATTCATATCATAGTATTTTATATCAAAATCATCTGCAATTTCTTATAGTCAAGGGATATATATATATATATATATAATTTATTTATTTATTTATTTTTGGTATTTTTGAGATAGGGTCTCCCTATGTAGTACAGGCTGAACTCAGTATGTAGCCCAGGCTGGCCTCCAATTCGCAGTGATTCTCTTGCCTCAGCCTCCTAAATGCTGGGATTACAGGCATGCACTACCACACCTGGAAATGAAGGGATATTCTATCAATATGTATTGATTATTACATAAAAATTCCTACTCGCATAGTAAACTAAGTTCATTTCCATAGCGCCAGGCTCAAAATGAGAACTTTTTCCTATACAACTTCTGACTAGAATCCAGGATCATATTTTTTCCCGTGAATGATCAGAGATTAAGTGTAAAAACTTCTGATTCCCCATGAGGTGGAGAATAAGAACGCTTCACCCAGGTCCTCTTGTCCATGACTCTTAACATTCTCGGGATGAGAGAGAAGACAAATTGCACAAGGCTCTAAAAGAAACAGGTTTCTGTCAAGAAACTTTGGGGACCCACAGAGCAACTTGAGGTTTACTCTTCTGGTTTTTTAAAAGTGTTTTTTCTTATTTCCTGTTGCTTTGGGCCTACTTTGGGCCACAAGAGAAGTCTGAAGCCCCAGTACACACAAATAGGAAGAAACCTCAACCAAAAACTGAAAAGCAAAGCAAAATAAAACCAAAGGAGAATAAGATAAATCCATTACCTCTGGCTTCCAAGTACCTGAGGCATCTCTCGAAAAATGGGCACTTTTTTCTGGCTTCCATGATTTCAGAAAACTTGGGGATTGTAAATATTTTCTCTGTTCCTTTGAGATGGAAATCTTCCAGCCTCTTGTCAATATATAACCCAGGGACATCTTCCCCAAGAGTATGGAGTCATTCCTCTGAAGTGTAATCATCAAGAAACAGGTCTATCTCCTAAGCCAGTGGTGGCAAACCTAGGATATATATGCCACAGTGGGCACACAGAGAGCTTTCTGTCAGCATACAAACCAAGAGCGTGAGTTTTCTTTTTTAAACTAAAATCTCAGTATTCAGGTTTAAATGCAGTGTTAGAACTTTACAATAAATAAGTGGGTTTGGAATCCCAGTTTGGACACTGATCTCTAAAAGATTCGCCATCACTGTGCTAGGCAATCCAGTGGGAGGATAGGACTCTAATTCTGATAATCATCAGTTAACAAAAACAAGCATTCTAATCTCATAGACCACTACTTCTTTATCATCCTTTAGTATTTTTCCAACTCAACAGTTTGCTCTCTAGTCTTTTGTGTCATAGACTTCAATTCAATCTCTCTCCACTCTTGTAACAGTCTTGAATAAAACCTTCCTTGTCTCTTTCATGACCAATGGTACATTTGTTTCCTTGGAAAAATATTTAAAGAATTAAACTCTCTCCAAGAAGCTTATTCAGAACAGGAGAAATTTTATAGTTTTGCAATCTTTAAGATATCAAGTATGCTTTCCATTCACAGGACAAATTAATAAAAGAGTGACACTTAGACTTCAGTATACTTATTTGCATTTCTGCATGCACATTGCGTTTGAAAGAGTTCCATACCATAGTCAGTCATTATTAACTTGTATCTTTGAAGTTCTCAATTATGCTAAGAGAAGTAAAACAGAATAAAACAGTTCTATTTTATGGTACACATTATACTCCTACCCTCTAAATGTAGCTAGTTTCAGAGTCTGTTTTATTATAAAAGCACCAGACGTAGGCTGGCAAACACAGAATTCTCTTAAATAGCCTAGGAATATGAAGAATTATCAGGTAAAAACAAAATCTTTCCAATGGTAGGGAGAAAAGGCCTGGGAGAGAAAATATCACCTTGGCCCATTATTGAGATACGTTCAGGTCACCCTCAGAAATGGGCCAGCAACTCCGCAGGGCGGCTGAGCGAGTGAAAGTTGAGGAGCACTTCCTCGTGGCCACGCCTTGAAGTTCTGTGCCACATGAAGACTTCGGACTTTAGTAAGTTGTTAGTCTGGCCAGGAGAGATTTTCTATACATTAATAAATACTGCCTCTCCAATGCAACTTTGGCCCTTAGAAAAGGACCTCTGAAGTACTTGCTCCAAACTGGGTTTTAATCTCATTTTGAAGTCCCACATTGATTTGTATCTTGGAAATGACCTGGGGTAAATGTCCTGGTCACCACGCCACCCTGTGCCCCATCCAGGATCTCAGAGAGCTCAGAACACCTCCACAGCTGTCCTCAGGTACACTGTGCTCCACACTTAGTTTGGATCCTGTTGTTACGTAAATGCTCTAACCAGAAGTTGAAAGACAGGAAATTAGTGATAAACTCTCTGTGTCTTCTGATTCCTCAGAACCCTGTGTAGTTTAATTAACAAAGAAATTTTGTATTCATCTTAAAATGCCTGTTATCCGCACACAAGACTTCAGTGAGTAAGTAACAGCAGTTCTGTTCCTGGTATATTTATTTGTGCTCTTAACAGATTTTTAAATGCTATATTCATTTATTAACTTAATTATTTTAGCATTAGAACTCACTTAAAAAGAAACCATGGTAATTCATTAGGCAGATAAAAGTAAATGAGTATGAGCCCTTAAATTAAATTTTAATTGAATGCCTGAAAATACATTGCTGATTAATGAAGATGAGAAATAATTCCATGAACAAGCAGAGCTCAAAAGACGTTGTTCCCCATAGATGAAGGTGTATGAGCTGATGTGTGCATTTAATAATTGTTCATATTTAGTAGGCTTCAATTCTATTTTCTCCTTTTTAAATTTTTTTGACATTTCCCTTATGATGAAAATCTATTATAATGATTTTTTTTGAAAGTTCATAGTATGATTTTTATTGAATGCTGATCACCTTTATATAATAATAAAAAAATCATCAAGTTGAACTGTTGTGTAAGTCAAAGACCATTTATACTTGTTTCTGGTTACTTTCAGATTGGTCAGGCCCACTTTGGTTTTATTATATATGCTGCCAAAGGTAGCATGGTCAGGCCCACTCTGGATGGAGGACCTTTCTGAGTCTAAATTTTGTGAGTTGAGTTTGTCTGTGAGTTATTCATTAGTTGGTATATCCCGCGTATCAGCTTGGAGAATACCTTGACCCTTTGACAACATCTGGAAATCTCAAGCCAGCATCCTAACTAAGCCTGAATGATTTGTACACCACACTAAAGAAAAAATAAATAAAATAAACAATAAAAAGAAAACTTAAAAAATAGTCACTACCCCTAAGTATAAAGACCCCTGTTTGTCTGAACATCCATGATGACCTGGTTTATTGTTTTTAAGTGTGCAGAATGAAGGCGAGGGGCAAAGGAGACTGATGGTTGATCCGAGGATGGAAGTGGTGATTTGCTTGCAGAGTCTTCTTTTGAAACCAATAGTGGCATAATCAAGATTTTCAAATTTTATCAAACCCCTTACTTGTTTCCTCTACTATCCCAAGCCAGTGCCTGATGATTGTTTACCTTTAAATTTCTGCATCTTATTCTTGGATTTAGGTTCATCTGAATAGTTGGTTAGAATATCTCATCTACAACATGAGATTAACCTATGAACTTCTTCTCCAAGGTTAGTAGTTGATGATTTAAAGGTTAAAGTTGATGATTTAAATATTGGGACAATGAAAAAAAAAGAAAGTCATTCTCTTGGTTTCACACTGAAACTGTTGCAAACTGCCACAAACTGAGTGGCTTAAAGCAATGCCATTTTTAAAATTAAATTCTTAAAGTAAGAATTCGATATTGACCTCATTTGGCTAAAACCAAGGTGTTAGTAGGTTATATTCCTCTCTTGATGCTCAAGGGAAGAATCTGATTTTCTTTTCCAAATTCATAAACATTTCTGAGTTTCTTTCTTTTGACTTCAAGGTCTTTAGTGAGTCACCAAAATGACTATTCATCTAAAAAAGACATGTTTCTCTGCAACTAAACAAGAAAATTTAAGGATCCATGGTTAAATTTTTCCCTCTGCAACAACACAAAACAGTCTCCTCCTGTCAATTTTTGCCTGTGCAGTACAGGAAAAGGATGCAAGTAAGAGTCCCGGAAACACTTGGAGGAACACTATCCTGCCTGTAGTAGTCATTAAATAACGTAGCCAAGACAGTAAATTGTGTGGTTTAGCAAAGTTTTTACTTGTCTATAGTTTTTCAGGAACAATGTTGTCAGAGTCACACTTCCAACTCAAATATTACAGAGTTCTCTGACAACTCATTCAAAACTGATTAATATTTACAATATTTAACGTTAGATCACACAACCAGAATTTTGCATTAGCAATGCTAAAAATTCCAAATATTTCTGTCCACATAGAGTCCCAAATAAACCAACACAGACTGGTTTATACAAAAATTGAACACATTGTTTCACAAAAGTAAAGATTTAGACTTGATTTAAGGCATTTTAAGATAGAGATTAATTTATGTCAAAGTTGCTTTATTTCTTAACTTGGCCTCCCTGCTTTATTTCAGTGATCACACAGGTTCTTCCCTAGTTCTTTCAAGACATCTGTACTTGACTCCAAAAATGATAATTTTCAGTGTGATGCCCTTTGGGAAATATTGTCTATCTTAAGGTCTAATAAAAAATTAATTTTACTCTCATACCTCAAATTTAGCCAATTTACCATTCTTTTAATCAGTTGCTATGCCCAGGATTATGGTTTCAAATGGACTCATTAAATATCTGAGATGGTAATAGAGGTCCATCTGAACTGCACTTAACTTTAAGGACAGAAGAGCTAGAGAAAACACTTTCAAGAGGAAAACGGAAGCTTGATTATAGAGCAAATAATTCTCTGTATGTAAAAAAGTGATGTTTTCTATTTTTTTCAGCATTTTGATGCTCTTGCTTATGTTGTGTGCTCCAGTCTATTTCTTTTTTCTGCTCTATTCTATACTCAGGTGGATATAATGATTTTTATGTTTTTTTGAGGCAGGGCATCCCTATATAGTTCAGGCTTACCTTGAATACATAGTCCAGGCTGGCCTCTATCTTTTGACAATCCTCCTGCCTCAGCCTCCTGAGTGCTGGGAATACAGGTGTGCATTATGCTTGGCTCTTGATGGAAATTTAAACACCTACAGACAAAAATGCATTTAAAGAGAACTATTGGTGGAAAAATGCAATGATATAGTCAATATACATAAGGTTCAAGTTCCAGTTCAGTTACTCTCACATTGTAGGACACACAGCCTTTCCGAGATTTGGATTACTAGTAAGGACAGATTTAGTTTATGCTAATCCTACATGTGCACAATTGCCCAGTTTTTTGTTTTTTGTATTTTTTGGTTGTTGTTTTTGTTTCATTTTATCTAGAAAAGCCCAAGAAATAGTTTGTATTTTGCCTGAAATCTGTAGCCAGGTTGCCACCCCAGGTTCCCACCCAGTATCTTCTCCTTGCACAGGGGCCATGCTAATCTTCTCTGTTTTGATCCAATTTTAGTATATGTGCTGCCAAAGCGAGCACCACCCAGTATCTTCTATGTCCTGATGGGATGGGGACTTTATGACTATTTCTTCACCAACAGTTTGTGCAACTCAGCTCAAAAGAGTGAGAACTGTAACTTGGACCAATGGCAGAAGGGCACAGGAGGAAGTCAGTGGAAAAGGCTTTCTTCCTTTCCCCCAAGGCCCTTAGATTATTCTCACACCTTTGTGAAAATGCCTTGTGAGATTGCAAAAATACATGCACTTGCTGTGAATGTGTAACCAACTTAATCAGATCACTTTTCCAAATTTCTCAGTTTTACCCAAATCCCATGACTTACTATTTGAGTTTTACTCTTCCTTAGCTACCAGAGGAAACATAGTTAATTAATAAATGTATGTATTTACTTAACTGGAAGGAAAAGTAGGAGAGGCAAAAGAGAAAAGGGAGATGGGAGAACTTTGAAGATTAAAAGAGGACTGATTTAAAGTGTTCAAAAAATATGTACAGAAGAGTTTTTTTCCCCTTATTCCTCAGCACGACATCTCTTAAGCACTACTTTTTTCTTTATTTACTTTTATATACTTTTTTATGTTTGCCTGTTCTCCTTCTCATGCCACTGGCTGCTCTTTTGAACAAGGAAACTTAGGTTATAGAGAAAAATACAGCCCAGCTAGAGCCATGGGTTGTGGGGATGATGAATGTGAGACTCAGACGATGGAAAGTGGAAGAGGAGGGCGAATACACCCCACAAGCCTTCATCAGCAGTCCAAAATGAACTTTCAGAGCTAAAGGCAATTCTTTCTCCACAGATCATCTGTTTGTCAGGAAGACCAAGAAATCAAGAAAGATCAGGAGAGTGGAAGCAAGGTGTTCTTCCTTGGTGGTGGCCACAGGAGCCATCACGTGACTGAAACTGTAGGCATGTGACTGCTTCAGGTGACTGCACTGTCTCTAGGTGTTTGGGGGGCTTTTCTACCTAATGAGGGAAAAATGCCAAGAAACAAATACAGTTTGTATATCAAAGAATAGTACTATTCACAGTCCATCAATGTGCCATATGTCTAGTGTATGCAATTGCCAGTCAGTCTGAATCTAAGTAGGTTCTCCCGACTCAGCAAGGAATATGAGTGAAAGTCATGTGTCACTTCTGGTATATGGAAATTAAAAGTGAGTTTGTGGGGGCTGGGAATTTAGCTCAGCAGCATAAGCAACTGCCTGGCAACTGTGAGGTCGAGTTCGATCCCTGGTACCAAACCGCCCCCCCCCAAAAAAAAACAAAACAAAAAGTAAGCTTGTCTCATTCTTGCTATGGAGACAATAATTTCCCAGGACTCATAAAATGCTTTGTTTTTTCTTTTTTCTTTTTTTTTTTTTTTGGCTTTATCATGCCTTCACTGAAGCCATCTCTTTGGCAAGAATTTGCTGCACTGAAAATGACAGACTCAAGCTGGGTGTGGTGGCACATGCCTGTAATTCCAGCACTCTCAAGGCAGAGGCAGGAGAATCACCCCAAATTTGAGGTCAGTTTAGGCCACATAGTGAGTTCAAGGCTAGTCTGAACCACATGACAAGACCCTGTCTCAAAAAACCAAAAGAAAAAAAATTCAGTTATCAAATTTATAAGATGCTTGTAATATATGAGACTTTCCCCCTTGAATCCATTGGAGCATCTTGGAATTTGTCAGAGCCATTGGTCTGATTCCAGTGTCTTTTCTTGCAGGAGTCTTAAAGAAGCCATTCTCTAGGTAAAGCAGTAACTGTAGGGAAATGGAAACACAGTGGCCTGTGTCTGAGAGAAAACAGCAAGACTACAACATTTTCCCAATGATCTGAAAAATTGTGCATTTTCTAATTTCATTCAACAGGGGCTGCCTGGCAGGAATCACTGAAAACCAATTACAGTAAAGCTGAAGTTCAGAGCTACTGAGAATTAGAGATAAGAGCACCTAAAAACAGACTCGCTGCAGTCATTCCAGTGACTTTATGGGAGACGTTTGCCTTTTAGTTGCTTTGAAAATAGAATCAAAGTTTGTTCTTTTAATTAGAGTTAAAAATCTTTCACTAATGCAAAGCAGGTGGCTCCTGATTTATACAAACAAAATAATAGTCAAAATAATTTCCTTTTTCATTTGTGGTTGCAACATGTATTTTCAAAGTGGCTGTGAAAACATTTTGCTTAATTTTTTCATAACTACTGCCCTAATAACAGGATTAGCTGGACTGAAATTCAGAACATTGGCTTCCATTATTGAGCATTGGTGTGATGTATTGTACTCCAGGGGGAGGGAGTGGCTTTTAAAAGAGGTTGAAAAAATACTGTAACAAAATAGTTATAAAAGCTATAACTATATTGATGCAGTAAATAATTCTTTTATTGCTGCTCCACACACAATAGTTTTTTAATGTTTATAGTCTGGAAATGATTTCTTTCTGGTCCGTTTTTCTGCTTCCTTTTCTTTCCTTTTGGTCTTTGGCTTTCAGTCCAGGTTCTGACTTATTTAGGTAATTTTTTCTTCTGAAAGCAGAAAACTTTTGTCATGGGGAGCAATGTGGGGGGTGAATGAGAAGGAAGTCCTATTCAGCAGAATCGATTTCTCAGCTTGAAATATGCAGCTAACTTAAATTTCCTCGACAGTTGTGAGTCTACTCAAATAATTTCATATTGAGTGAATTGTGGCAATTTGTGTTTTTCAAAGAATTCATTGTGTCAGTTATGTGTGTATAGTTGCAGTATTTCATTATTCTTCTTTTTTTTTTTTTTTTTTTTTTTGCGGCACCAGGGATCGAACTCACAGCTTCACGCCTGCCAGACAGGCGCTTATGCCACTGAGCCAAACTCCCGGCCCTAGTTTTTTGAGGGAGGGTCGCACTATGTAGCTCAGGCCAGTCTTGCGCTCGCATTGTAGACCAAGCGGGTCTCGAACTCACAATGCTCCTCCTACCTCAGTCGTTATTATTCTTTTAATGTTTGCTAGATGTATAGTTTTGACATTCTCTAGTTCATTCCTGATATTGGTAACTTCTGTTTTGTCTCATTTTTCATTGGCAGTCTTGCTAGAGGTTGCTTAATGGTACTAGTCTACTCCGAGTCACCTTTTTGTTTCATTTATTTTCCTTTTATTTTTCTATATATGTTACCATTAATGTTTTCTCTTATTTATTGTTTTTTGGTGTGCGTATTTGTTTGTGTATGCATATTTTTCTGTGAATTTCCTAGACTTAAGGGAAAAGCTTACATGATTGATTTGGACTTTCATTTTTTTCCAGTATATTAACTTGATGCTTTCAATTTTCCTCTCAGCACTGTTTCAGCTGCAGCTCACAAATTTTAATGCTGTGTATTCATTTTCATGTTTTCTATCAATATTGCCACTAAGATTTCTTCCTTGACATGTGGGTTATATAAAAGAGTTGTTAATTCTTAATTTCTTGAATATTTCCTGCTAATATTCTGATACTAATTTTATATTCGATTTCATTGAAGTTAGACAGTAAACTCTTTATGATTTAAATTCTACATTTGTCAAGGTTTGTTTTATGTACCAGCATATGGTCTATATTGGTATGTTCTCTGCACACATTTTTTTTCTTTAAGTGCATGTTTATAGCACACAAAGATTACATTCATCATGGGAAGTTGGTATATGTACGTAAAACATCCTTTTAAAAACCTTAAATACATTTTATTAGTACATGTTTGCAGCAATGCAATTTATAAATATCTTGAGGAGTGGGTATATGTACATACTACAGCTAGTTTCTTTATTTAATGCCCATCCACTTTCTCCCACCTCTCTGATTCTCCTAGCCCAATTTTCTTTCTTCTTGATTTTACTTATCTTAGCTCGTGTTATGCTATATAATGTTTAATCCATTGAAGGTATTACATTCCTGCACATGGCATATCTTTTCTTCTTTCCCCTTCCCTTCCTTTTCACCCCTTGCCTTTATTCTCTTAGACCCTCTCTTGGTTACTTTTCACTCATTGCTGAGACAGAATACCTGATGCCCAAAATTAGGGAAGGAAAAGTTTATTTCTTATAGTTTTTGGGGGTTTCAGCCCACACTTAGTTGGCTCCAATCAGGGCAGCATTGTGGGGCAGCCGTTCATGGCAACAGCCAAACAGCAAGGCATGAACCAGGAAGAGAGAAAGAGAGAGACACACACACACCTTCCTCTTGCCCTTACACTGTATGTCAGCTCCAACCCTGGGCAGGTGCAGCACTCACATCACCAATCCCAGCATTAGACAACAAACCAATCACAAATGCCATACTCAGCCCCATCCAGATTACATGAGGCCTTAGGGGGACACAGGATCAAACCCATACAGACCCCTAACCTATTACAAGACAGTCATCACTACTTCTGCTCATCCTCTAATATTTTCTTTGTAACTTGCCTCATTCAAATGAGAGATATCATATGGTATTTAAACTTATGTGTCTGGCTTATTTTACTCAATCTTGTATTTTCCAGATGCATCCATTTTCCTACATGTCTCAAATCTGTCATTCATTATACAGAGTAATATTCCATTATATATAGATATCATACCACACCACATTTTCTTTACCTAATCTTCTATTGATGGGTATACTGGCTGCTTCTTAGGGTTAGCTATTACAAGCTGTGCTGCTACAAACATTGATATCCAGCAGAGGGATTACCGGATCATATGGAATTTCTAATTTCAGTTCTTTGAAAAACCTCCATACTGATTTCCCACCAACAAAAAAGGGACTACCGGATCATATGGAATTTCTAATTTCAGTTCTTTGAAAAGTCTCCATACTGATTTCCCACCAACAAGAAAGGAGGGTTCCTTTTTCATCGCAGCCTCACCAGCATTTGTTATTGTTTGATTTCTTAGTGATTGTCATGCTTTCTAGAATAACATGGAATCTTAGCCTTGTTTGAGTTTGCGTTTATCTAATGGCCAGAGATGTTTAGCACTTTTTAGGATATATTTGTTGACCATTTGTATTTCTTCCTCTGGGAAGTGTCTGTTCATTTGTCTTGCCAATTCCTTAACTGGATCTTTAATTTTAGGTGGTTTAATTTTTTATTCTTTTTATGTTCTGCATATTAGTCCCCTGTCTGAGGAGTAAGTGGTAAAATTTGTTTCCCTATTCTGTAGGTTGTCACTCCAGTCCACTCCACTGCCACACAGAAACTTTTTAGTCTGATATAATCCCATTTGCTGATTCTTGCTGTTATTTCTTGTGTAACCAAAGTTCTGTCTTGAAAATCGTTTCTTACACCTACGTCTCCAAGTGTTTTATCTATTTTATCTTTTAGGAGATTTAATGTTTCTGCTTTAATAATTTTTCTGTTTAGATATTTGATCCATTTTTATTTTAATTTAGCATATGGTGAAAGATAGCTCAGTTTCAATCTTATGCAAACATCTTAAATCTTTATTCATCCCCTTTTGCTCTCCATCCTCCCCCCTTCTTTGATCTCTTGATCCCCTTCCCCCAGAAAAGATCTGTCTCTGTTTCCTGTTATCTTTTGTATTGATCTTTAATTTATTTGTATTTTAGGGTTCATATAAGAAAAGCTACCTGATATTTGAGCTTGTGTGTCTCATTTATTTACTTAACATTATGGTCTCAAGGTAGATCCATCTCTCTACAAGTGACTCAAATTCTTTACAGTAGAGACATATTCCATTGTGCATCAATATCACATTTTCTTTATCCATTCATCTGTTAATGACATATAGATTGCTTCCAAAATTTAGATATTTGTAATTTAGACTTGTACTGCTATAAATGTGGGTACACATGTGTCACTATAGTATGATGTCCTTAACTCCTTCTGAAAGACACCTAGAAGTGGAACAGTTTGAGCCAATCAAATTTCTATTTTTAGCTTTCTGAGAAATCTACATACTGATTTCTATAATAGTTGTAGTAGTTTATTTTCACACCAACAACGTGCAAGTGTTCCTTTCTTCCACAGTCCTGCCAGCACTTGCTATTTCATTTCTTGAGGATAGCCAAGGTGGACGCTCGGTGTTGTTTTAGCTCTCATTTCTCTAATGAACTGTGATGGAAAACATTTTTTTCATTATTTACTAGCCATTGGTATTTTTACTTCCAAGAAGTTTATGCTCCCCTTTTGCACAAGTTTTGCTTGGTTCTTTTATTTTAGGGGGTCTTTTTTGAATTTTTCCATAGATTCTGGTTATTAAAATTCTGCTGACGTGCAGCTGGCTGATGTTGACATTAGGTTTGTCATAGGTGGCTTTTTTTCAGATTGAGATGAAGTTCTTTTATATCTATCTTCAGGGTTTTTATTGTAAATGAGTGTTGGATTTTGTCAAAGACTTTTTCTGCATCTGATGAGATTATCATACAACTTCTGTTAATGATTGTTTAAGTGATGTATTACATTTTATTGGTGCATTATCTGATTTCTTTTGGCTTGAGAACACCGACGTCTGCCAGGGTCTCTGTGGTCACTGTAATCCGTAATCACAGTGAGAAATAGTGAATATCCATAGAAATATTGACATTTCCTATATCTACAACTAGGAGTCTACCCCATTAACCACGGGCTGTGTCCTAATGCCCATCATGAAAAGGAGGCCACAGAGATTTAAGGTCAGTTAATGTTCCAGATTGTCACTGCAGCTCAGGAATTGTGTATGCAGAGTGGCCAGGTAGAAATACTTCTTCAAAGCTGTCCTTACAGATTCTGATGCTTCTCTTTGTGGGGACATTCACACACTTACAATGTAACTAGTCTAACGGCTAAGTATATTCCACCAGTTTGAGCTTCATCTTGATTTTGAAATACTTGACATGGAAAGATTTGACTTTTGTTACGCATTGTGTATTCCCAAAAAAAATCCCTAAATGCAAGGTTATCACCCAGTGTGATGGCATTTGGATATAGGGCCTTTTGGAGATAATTAGGTTTAGATAAAAGCACACAGGTGAATCTATCATGATGGCGTTAGTGCACTTATATGAAGAGATATCAAATAACTGTTCTTTTCTCTGGAACGTGACAAAACAGCAGAAGAATCCTGCTTCAATCCAGGAGGAAACTCTTTCCCTGAACCTGACAAGGCTGGCTTCTCGATCTTGGACTTACAGTTTCCTGAACTATGAGAATATATATTTCTATTGTTTTATCTACTTATCCTTTGGTAGAAAAGATGATTAAGAAAACCTTTAAAATTTGATTTGGATTATCACAAGATCCATACATTTCCTTCATTTCTTTCTTACTTCATCATGCTACTTTCCTTGAAAGCCCAGTGAAAAACTGATTGCTGCATCCTGAAGTGTGGGTCTAGCACACGTGGGCTGTGCTGAGTTTGTCTTGTGAAGGATGGGGTAGGACAACAACCACTAAAAGAGAAGATGAATTTTCAACTATGAAAAGATTCTTTGGCACCAAGTCTCATGAGTCCATCAAAAGCACCAGGGAGATGTAAACTGCAACCTGCTAAGTCATCCTTCACAGGTAGCAAAGGATGCCATTTAACGAAGGTCACTATGTTAACTGGAATGGATCAGAAGGTGTCTTGAAAAGTTGTATAATTTACCCCCTAGGCTGACACAGTGAAATAACATGAAAGTAACATTCAACTTCTAATTCTACCTTCTTCTGTTTTACTTTTTGCAAAGCCTTCTTCTTGGATTTTTGGGCAGCAGAGAGAAAAATCATTTCTGATTATCCAAAATTGCTTTGAACATGGTGAAACTAAAAGCACCTTTCAGTCCTCCAAAAGGGAATTTCAGAGATATTTACTGATTTTTCAGATAATAGGGCTATATGGGTGAAAAGAATTTAGACAAAATTCAGGATGGTCTGTTCGGCTCCTTTCTTGATATAAAACAAATTAGCGTCTCTCTGGTAGAGACACAGGTGAGAAAGATGATGGCATGTACAGTATGCACATTGGAGTGGGCAGAACTTCCAGGATTTCCAGGGTTTAAAAATTACAGCTGTCATGATTTTATATACACTTGACTTTCCAAACACTGTGTTCTTTAGAGTTATGAAACGTCTCCAACTATAAATGAAAAATATTAACTTTGAGATCATGGAAAGTTATCTTGGAGCCCGATGAAAAACTGATTGCTACAATATTTACTGATGGACAACACATATTGTCAAGGTGAAATGCATTGCTAGTCAGCCCTCTATAATTGTCTGGGCTTTTCAGATTCTTAATTATCAATTTAGGCTAGGAAAGAGGAGCAACAGACTCACAGGTTTAGATGGCCAATTATGGAAAACATGTTCTGAGTTCAATTATGTAGAGGAAAAACACATCAAATCTAAGTGACTCTTTCTGTTGTATGCAAGCACAACACTTACTTTTGTTTGCTCAATACATAGATCTTAACATCGTTTATCCTGAAGATGCTCAAAAGTATTATCATGTAAGGTTTGATTTTTTTCAATGAATAATCAACTATTTAAAACTTTGCTCACATGGGAGTCTCTCCAGAATGTTTTGCTTAAAGATGGGTAATTTAAATTCCAACTTAAAAAATTATTATCTAACAAAACATTCTACATCAACTACAAAGTGTGTGTTTTGAAGAATAGATACATGAAATAATGCCTACAGCAGAAATAGAGACTTCAATAATCATTCTGCTTGTTCTTCTAGTCCACTTGTGGAGGTCACATGACTAATTCTGGATGAAGAAACATAAATAAAACTTGCATTATTTCCAGACGAAAGAAATGACAAATTAAAAACACTTTTTTCCCCCTAATTTTTTCATCACTTTTACTGAAGAGGTAGGTAGAAGTTGCTAGGGATTTTATCAGCTTGGTCACTTGAGTGGAATTATTTGAGTGAAAAATAATTTTTGTGACACAGTACAGAGAGGTTAGGTACCTTCATGGTTAACCTTACCTTATGGTTAGAAAGATACTGAAACCTACCACCAACTCTCCATGTCACAGTGGTTCTCATCGACATTGTCACCCATTAGCCAAGGGTTCTCTTGCTCAATTTGAATAGAAATCACAAATGGGTAAATCGCAGCTTTCTTGATGTTAGCAGCTCTAGGCTGTCAGTGTTAGTGGCTCTTGGCCCTTACTGCCATAGCTCCAGGATTCGAATGCCAGTAGCTTTCAACTCTTAGTGTTACAACTTTTAGTGCAGCACGTTTTGGCAACTCCCAGCCATCCCTGCCAGCTCCTCAAACGCCAAGGTTTGTAGCCTCATTTGCATGTGTCTAGAGTTCTTGCAGCAGCTTCTTCTCCCGTGCTGTACTCTCTGTAGGTCACCATAGATCTCTGTCAGTCACCACCAGTTTGTTCCACCCACTACCAACATTACTAGTCACCACCGGTCTCTGGGACTCTTCAAGGTTAATAACCCCTAGTGTGAACAGGTTTTTTTTTTTTTTTTGTGCATTCCATTGAGGTCACCATACTAAAGACAAGAATTATACGTTATTAGTAGGATCACTTGAAAGAGGATGTATTTGGGTTTATGCCATAGCAGAGGGGTCTGGCATACAGCAGGGATCCCTCCTGGACTACTCAAAGGACTGAGTGAATACTGCTTACATAGAGGAAAGGGCTGTACATTTGCCCTTTTTTTGCACTTTGTGGACTTGTTTGAAGGTTTTCAGAGTATTGATCAGGAGGCATTGTCATCAGGATTTTTCATTATGGATACATTTATAGTGGCTGCAGAATCTGAGATTGGTTCATGTTGCAAACCTGCTATGGTCACAATAAATATCTCCTGGAAGGAGATGCTGTAGGGTATCTAGGACAGCCTCAGCTATCATGATGGCAACTGGACTGAAGTTTGTGAGTAGCAAACACTTGATTAACATCTCCCATAATTTCTGTGAAAATTATGGAGCTGAACTCATGGCTGTTACAGTTTACTAAGATTTCCCAGGAGGACTGGCCATTTTGATCTTGGTAAGTCAGGGTTTGGGAATTTCAACAATATTGAAAATATGCCTTATTCCTCCTGATTTTCCCTGTCAGGCACAATTTTATGGCTGCTGCTTAAACAGGAAGTAGTAACCCTTGCCGCAGTCATGAGCCAAGAAGGGGCATCCAGGCCATCCATCTAGCTGCGACTGGCCTGGATGGATGCTTCTGGTCAAACTCAAGGAGCTAAAGGCAATTGGCATGACAGTTGGCAGTCTATTCACGCTGCCTTCTGGCTGTCAGCGGGAAAGGGAGGAGTGGGACTTCCTTTCTGTCCTATCTCATCATTTTGCAATTCAAAAATGTTCTACATCGGTGGTGGCAAATCTATGACACGCATGACACAGCTGGTACACAGAGCCCTCTCTGTCGGCATGCATGTCAGTTTGGCTCAGCCAAGGTTTGACAAATTATCAGCATGCATACCACAGCAAAGATCACATTAATTGTTCAAAAAAATGCCAAATGCAAACTTTCACTTTTCAATAAAAAGCTATTTGTATCATTGAAGGCTCTGTTACTGTTTTTTCTTTTAAAACAAGAGGTGCTAATTTATGGACTTTTTGAAAACTAAAATATCAGTATTGAGGTTTAATTGCAGTGTTGGCACTTTGCAATAAATATGTGGGTGTTGGGTTTCATTTGGACACTCAGCTTCTAAAAGCTTTGCCGTCACTGATTTAGACACTGTGCACTTTTCTAAGGTGGTGAGACTATACATTGGTCTGCTTTATCTAAAAAGTATTTGACAGTTTTTACAGCAGTGTCATAAAATGTATATGCCTTTAGGCTTAGTTCTCTTTTAGGAATTCAATCTGAGAAAATAGAGAATAATAACAATTACAATATTTATAGCTACATTTATACTGTGATTTTTCAGTACTGAGCAATGTAATAGACACCGTAAGCAGATGAATTAATTCACTAGTCAGAGCAGACCTCCCAGGCATGTCATATTTTCCTCCTAAATAAAGAAAATAAAATTGAGACACAGAGATATTAAATAACCTGCAAAACAAACAAATACACACAGGTATTAAGTGGCAGCACTGACATGTAAGTCCTGGTATATATCATTTTCAAGCCTGCACTTTTTTCTATTACCTCACAGCAATTCTCAAAACCCATGTTTATGATAGTCAGATTCAATGTGGTGCACATACAGGATGCAATAGACAGAAGTAACTCCAAAAACCCACTCAAAAATTCTGAACCCTAATTAATATCCAAGGGAAGTGATTATAATACATTTTAGAGAAAAATAAACACATTCAGAAACATTTTGTTTGAGTGAACCACGTGTACACACATTCTGCTTTAAAGTCAAATTCTGCACAATTATCTTGGAAATAATGCATACAAATGCTACCCGCTTAATGTCTGACTATTTTTCTGTATTATTCTAGTGTTCAGTTCTAATGTTAATGTTGTTTTAAAGAGAACTGTGGCATTTCTGAAAAAAATAAAATAAACGCAATGTCATTAAATTGAAACCAGTCCAAAATTGTTGGTTTGGTCATTTGTTTGTGGTTAGGAAAGGATTTTAATGCACCTAAAGTTCAAGATTTTCAAAAAGCAAAAGCATGAAGCCTTTCATTGCGTTTCTTACAAGAAACAGTATCATATGAGTTTGATTGAAACAAAATGTACATTCTGTATGCTTGCTCTTCAAAGGAGTTAGAATCTTTTAAATTGCATCTTTCACAGTTTGTTCTTTTCTCTCACTTCTGCAAAGTTCGTTTTACTTCTGTTTATATCTTTCTCCTCAAGTCAATACAATGTAAGCACAAGAATCCACATCTTCATGCATGATGGACTGTGCCCTGCCAAAGAAAATAAGAGCTGTCACTCTACCTTGCTACAGTGTATCTTGTTAAAAGGAAGCAGACTTTAGTGCTATTATCTCTGCTGTAGCCCTGGGCCCACACTGTTAACTCAAAAGAGTGCTAGCGGGCACTGTTGAAGGATGGGTAATGTCACAAAAACCTTCTCATCACCCGCCCAGGAGAATCAAAAGAGATTTTGATCATCGTTTTAAAGGTGTTTATAGAGTACAAGGATGAACAGGTATTTAATTTCCCATTGACCTAAAGAGTTCTATTGAAAGACAAGGTTACAATTTAAATAACCAGAAACGTTTCATTCTTGGGTTGATTGATTACTCAACAATGTAAATGCTGTATATCTGTAGCTATGTAACATGTATTAGTCATGTATTGCCTGAAGGCTCTCTGGCCACTGAATGAGAAGCACAACCTACTCATTCAGCTGTCTCCAGAGTGTCAGCCTCCCATACTCTTTAGTTCCTTTGTTTAACAATCTTAGCTTTTTTTTTAGATAGTTCTCCCTCTGTCATTTTACAGTTTTGATTATACTCATAATTATGGCTATGAACTCACCTCTTCAGTTTCCTGGATTCTTGAAAATAGAGGTTATTGATTTCTATAATAAATTAAAGTATGGTATGTCAATTAATAAGTTAACCTCTAAATATAGCACATAATAGCACATAATTTTATTCTTTAGAGAATTTTAGACAAATAATAAAAGCGTCATACCCATTCAGTGTCTCATCTTGAAAGTATTTAATCCACAAAAAAAGCTGTGCATGAAATCGTGTCAGTGGAGTTTTTAAAGGCAGCACTAAATCATTTACATCCTTGACCTTCAGTGTTTCTCAGTGATACCTATGAGTGGTACTGAACATCAGGAGCAAGGTAAATGTAGGCAGCAATGTAACCGGGACTTGTAACTTCTTTTAGAGATCTTTCTACTTCGGGAGTGACCTTACATTGTGCTCCTAATTATCTCAAAAAGTATTTATAAAAATGCTTCACAAGGAGATGGAAGATGACGGGCCGGAAGCAGCTCACACTTGCAAGTCACTCGGGAATGTTCGTTCAGAGCAGGCACGTGGCTCTGTGAGGAGATGGGGTCCCAAGGAAATCAGAAGTCAGAATCTTTGGAAAGTTGGCAACTGGACAACACCCTGAAAGAGTGGTTATTAGGCAGATAAGTAATTTCACTGCAGCACTGAATGAGGAGTGGTTCCGTGTGGTAGGGGGATCTTTCCCTCCTGTGCAGCCTTACAAGGAAAAATTCAGCCTGCTCTTAGGACTTCTGGCTCTGCTATTGGACACTGACATAACCTGAGCAGACAGGATATCTGAGTAGAGCCACGCAAATAGATAAGTGAATGGTAACTCCTATCTTTGCTCTCCATATTCAAACAGACTCAGACTGAGCAGCTGTCTTAGAAGTTCCTGTACCCCTGGCCTATGGAAAAAATAAGCAGAAAGCAAACTTGGCCTGAAGTGGGGTGAGAAGCAATCTTGATGAACTCCTCCACCTAGGCACAAAAAAGCTCCATATTTTCCATATTTCCAAGGTGTAACTATCACTGAGGTACAAGAAAGAAGTGACCACCAGCTCTAATAATTAGAGTGGGCCTTGCAGAAAGTGACATGGTAAAAGTAAAATCACGAGATCAGAAGAGAGGCCCCTACACTCACCCTATTCATGGTGTTATGGGTTTAAAACCAGCTTAGAAAACCAAGCGGCCAATTGTGAATTTAGAAGAGCCTTTATTTAGCCAAGCCTGGTGTCTGAACTGCCTGCTCTACACATAGGGAGATGGCAGAACCGCGCACACCCCTTATAGCAGGCAGAATTTAGAGCAAAAAACCACGTCCTGATTAGCATAGTCACCTGTTACTCTTGGCTAAATCTAGAACAAGGAGTTCAGTCTGTAACTGACTGTGAACAATACAAAGAACTTGGTTTAGCAAATACATTGTTTTTAACATACTTATGTTCTTTCAGGGGCAAACTGACTTCGTTGTACCTCCTCTTAATCGCTTTCCCCACCCTGGGGTGTTCTAGAGGTTAGCTTTATGGAATTTTCCTATGTGAATTATCACAATGGGAGACCAAATGGGGGGCAGAATAGTATCGGTGGGCTGAATAGACATCACACAACAGCAGTGGTCTGAATGTAACGTAAGCGAAGGGCTCAGTGGCATAGGCTTTTGTGGTGGAAGCAGTTCGGAGTCTGGGAGAGTCCCTGCAGTGACCAGCAGAAGCCTGGACACCATGACCTTTATACAAAGAAGGTCCCTGCACACCAGTCTCCCATCTAGCTGCTTAGAGGACCTCAGAGTAAAGACAGCAGCATGCAGACACTGGCCAGTCACACCTCCAAACACCAGTCTGTAGATTTAGAACTTTGATCACTTTGCCTTATTTGCCTAGAGACTGCATGACAGGTGAAGTGAACACTGGATTCTATGGATCTCTCTTTCCAAAGTATGAAAAGGTTTAAATTGGTAGGTGGGATTCAACTGAGCCCCTGGTCACTCACAACCACAGGCAGCTTGAAGTCAGCCTTCTGCTCAATGTAGCCTCTCCTATCTGGACAGAGCCAGGGAAGAACTCAACTAGTTTAGCATCCAGGATGAAAACCACCACAAAAAAGAATATCAGAATTTTTCTCTTTCATTTTAAAATCTTTTCATAATGTTTCTCCTTATTAGTGCCAGGGAGTGCATGCGTATGTGTTTGGAAGTGATTACAAGTGATAGTTTTTCTTTTTGTAATTATGATATCTTACTTTGTCACATTATATTCTCCCACACCAAGGATTGTTTCATAGGTTTGCTAATTTCATGTTTCTAGTAGCTTTTTTTTTACTGGTTTCAATCATCCTAGACATTGTGCGAGGACTGTATATATATATATATATAATAAATTGTGCATGAGAGTGAATTACTGCTTTTGCTTCTACAGTGTCTTACTTTGTCTTGTCAGGCTCTCCCTCAGCAAGTGTTCTTCTTGGTTTTTCCAGTGTTTCTGCGAGTTTATTAGCTGGATTCAATTTCCCTATATCTTCTCTCACTTTCCCCGTATGTTTCCCTTTCTTCTTCTTTACTTTCCCTCACGTAGCCTCTCAAACTTTCCCTCCCTCTATCCTCCCTTTCCTGGTAGAAGAGCATCATCAAAACTCATTTTTCTTGCATTCTTTTTTATCATTGCACTTTTTTCTTAATGTTTTTTTTCTTCTTCTCCTATTTTCTAGACTATCCTACAGTATTATTATTCTGATTTCTTCCTGAGTTGATGAAGGAGTAGATGATATATTAAAACAAGTTTTAAATTACATGTTGGCCTATTATTGGCTGCTTGAAAGTTGACCTTACTGGTAATTTTTTGTTCTTCCTTTAGAATTCAGTGCTAGGGATTGAGCCTAGTACTTTCAGTAGTAAGGACCAGAGCTCCCCTGAAAAGAACTGCAGTCATCCTCAGGGACAGCCAGGTCCTGAACTCCTCCAACAATGATAAAAGCAAAGCCAGGAAAGCCAGCATGACAAGCTTCTCCAGGAGAATCAGCAACACTTCATATTCCTCGCCAGTGCTCCTTTTATGTTGTTGGCAGCAACCCTCAGGTGGGCCTTCCACACTCAGCACCGTGATGATTCAGTTAAGCTGGACGTTACAAGTTGACCATTAGTTAATTTACCAAAACGCTCTTAATTGTTATTTCTGCACTTGATATAACAATACATAGGAAAAGGAACTCATTTTAATTCTAGCTCCTTTTCTCTTCCCAAAAAACACTTCACAAAGTAAGGATGCTGAAAGTAAGAGGTAAATATCATCATTGATAACTAATATATAAAGCAAAAGACAGATGAAAACTTTGACTGACTTTCTGTGCAAATTAAAAAGGAGGTTGTCCTTCACTTGCTATTATTATTTTTGTCAGGCTTGACTCAGACATGACTTTCCCAGTACCCAATCTCTAGCAGCATTGTCCTCCAAGAAAACCCAGCTCAGCACTGGTGCCCTTGGAAGAGATAAGACAGAGGAATCTGCCAAGCACTGGACATCTGAAGACACCCAAACATTTACACTGGATGCCCTGAAGACTTTGTCCACTGAGGCACTGGACATTTTGAGAACTTTGGACCACTGAAGCTAAGATCTTCCCACCTAATGTTCCTTGCCTTCTTCCAAGCCCAATAAAAAGCTCTCTTCTCTGGTTCCTGACGAATTGCCTTTTCTCCCTCTGTATGCCTGCATCCAGGCACAATAAATTCCATTGGTGGTCTCAGCTGGTCTCTACCTCATGCCACTCACTACAGTTTTTTCTTTCATATCATCCAAAATAGCACAGCTCAAGTTGTGTCCTGCACTTTGTTTATTTTTAAGGTTTGCTTAGGAATATTAATGAAGCAGCTGGCTGCAATTAACTATATAAAAACCTTTTAGATCATTTTTTTAAGGTGTAAAACTGTTAGTTAAAAAGTATCTTGCCTATGAGCTTTTCAGCTCTGAGAGAGATGAAATGATTCAGCACGGGAGTTGCTACGGAGCTTACTTCTCAGATACTGGAAGATACAAGGGAAACTCACCTAAAAAGCACGCACACTGGCCGTCTTGAACAAGTTGGTAGACAAGGAAGTATTGATTTTGTCCCTCCAAAACTGTCAAATTATGAATGTAAATATTTATATCATAAATAATTTTCCTTTCAAGATAGTAAAAAGAGTGTCATCACCACATATTTGCTAGCAAAGATGGTAGTGACTCTAATGGGTTTGATAGTCATTAAAATAAAATGTAAAATACTATGTAGCAGTAGATGAGTTATGAGCTCAGTACACATTCACTAAAAGCCCAGATATAATGTTAGTAGACATTTGGAGAGAAGAGATTTTCCAGCACTAGAAAAATTATGTTTGTTTTGTACTATATTATCATGATAAAACATCAAAAAAAAACCCACTAAAGGTTACATAGGTAAATCTAGAATTGCAGTTATTACATGATATCATATGAACAGAACAGAATAAAATACACTATATACCTATGATAATGCCTAGCTAAAAATAAATGTCTAAGCAGAAAATAGGTGAAAATTGTGAAATGTACTAGGTTGAGATGGTGGGACTATGAATAATTCAAATGTATTATTTTATTAATATTATGTTTTCTATTAAATGAAAAACAGTATGAGATGTTGATTGTACAGAAAAAGAGATGAATGAACATGTGTCAAAATATAGAATTAAAATTTCACAGACACAATAACCAGACAAAAATTTGCCTTGAAGATGAACCAAAATAATAGAAAACTGGAAAGATAGTAAAAAATAAGTCAGAAAGGAAAATAAGCTGAAGCAGGTGAGTTCTAGAGGGTCAGTAATGGGGGGGTGCTCCTCCCAGTTTTCAAAAGGTAACAGAATTGAGTCAATTATCATGAGTCATCATTCCACTGATAGTAGAGTTGATAATGAGGTCATCACCCGAGGCCTGCACAGGGGTGTCACTGGGTGACAACAGCATTTGGAGGGGACATCATGGGCCATAAATTTTCTTTAACAAATTTCATTTATTTATCATGAGACGCATGTTTATAAAACAAACTACAAAACCCATAGTTTATTATTGATGCTGAAAAACTGAGAAATTATTTCCTAAATATGTTCTTAGGTAATACACTTGAAAAATTATTGGTAATAATTATAAAATATGAAAGTTTTAAGTCATGCACTCCTAAGCATTTCTCATTTAACATTTGTCTTTGACGAGAAAAATAAATTGAAAAACTTTTTTCATTATTGCTTTGAATTGTCTTTAAATTCTATAATATGGCCATCTATAAGTAGGATGAGAGAAATACTGGGAGTATATCTAAAGGACATTACAGTTGGTTAAATATACACATACCATAATTTTCCAATGTAAATTTGGAGTTTAGCATAATAGTAGCTGGCTATGTTTATCAGTACCCACACATGGGGGATACAGGAAGCAATCTTTGTGTTTGCCCATTTGGTACAAAGAACAAAGAACAGAACGGTGTGTGGACATGTGCAAAAGTGTCAAGATTTTTACCCACCTAAGGCTCTGGGTAACAGTTTTTGTGTGTGTTTTCCTGGGCATTGAAAGGTATAAAATACACCCCTACATTCTTCTGTTATGCAAACATGTAATTTACTGCAGTGGAGTGTGGATGTGGCTAACAGGAGCTTCCCTGGGGAAAGCAGAAACCCAACAGTGCTTTCACCCACTTGGCAGATGAACAGTAGGGTGTGTCCAGGAGCTATAAAACAAAAACAGGTGAGTTTTACCCATGAAATGCTCACTGTTAAATTTCTGTGCATTTAGGACTTGTTTTTTAAAAAGTTTCCTTTTGATTTTTCTTGCAGAAGTAGCCCACCTCAGTACAATGGCACAAGTAAAACTAGATCTGCAAGTTTAAAAGGAGGTCAAAAGTGAATCATCAGATGACTCATGCATGAATGATGATGATGATGATGATGATGATGATTTTAATGTTGGCCATGAAAGCCAAGGTTCCTATGACAGTGAAATGGAACAAGAACTGACTGATACAGATGCAAAAAATGAAGATCTCCCTGATTCAAATGACAAAACAGCAATGTGAGTGTATATTTGACTAGTTGAATTTGACAAAATAGCCACACAACCAAACGGAATGATCCAATGATAGAACTAAGTCCAAAAATATAGTTAGGATGAAAATACAGTTAGGATTTTGCCTGTGGTGAAATCTTACTGGACAGAATGTCAGTGCTACCATTCAATACTGGAAATTTTTTTATAATAGATGGAATGCTGCAAGACATTGTGAAATACACAAATGATGAAATGCAAGTAAAATGTTCAATATACACCAAGAACCATACTCAAAATGTGTTTATAGTGACACCTCACTAGCTGAGCTGAAAGCATTCATAAGTCTGCTATACTTAGCAGGGCTTTCTCATGGTAATTCTAAGAATGCAAACGACCTATGGAAAAGAGACAGTGTGGGCTTGAGGTTGGTAGATTAACAGTGATACTGAGGAGATTTGCTTTCCTTCAAAGTTGCTTGAGGTTTGATGCCAAAACCACACACAAAGAAAGAAAAAGAACTGATAATCTGACTGTTTGAGAGTTTTGTTTTAAAATGTCAAGCAATTTGCACACCATCTATATACATGACTGTTGATAAACATCTTGCAGTATTTTGTGGTGGCTGTAGCTTTTGACAGTATATGCTCCCCCAAATGCTTTCAAAATGCAGTACAAAAATATATGACCTGGTTGATGTGAAGAAATATTGTACTTTTGATTTAGAGATTTATTCTCGAGCTCAGCAACCAGATCTTTATTTGTACAGTAATAAATTGATTGATGTTGTGAACAGAATTTTTGCTCTCATCTCCCAAACTGATGGGAATGTGACGTTCAACAATTGGTTCACCAGCTTCCAATAAGTCTTACATTTGCTAATAGAGGACAAGGAGACCAGCAGAGGAACAGTACACAAGAGCAAAAACATGAAGTGAAATGTTGAAATTTGAAATGAAATGTTGAAATTTGAAATGAAACATTACAATTTCAAAACAGAGAATTGAATAGTACAGACTTTGGATTTCAGAAAGATAAAACATTGGCACCATATACAACAAAGACAAACAAACTGGAGCTGCTGATGTCAACATTGCACTGTGATGGAAAAATTGACAAAGAGAGCTTAGCAAAACTAGGTCCTGAAATGGGAACTTTTTACAACAGAAACAAAGGCAGAGTAGATATTGTTGTGAGTTATGCAGCAACTATGATGTCACTTGAAACGCAAAGCATTGGGCATTGGTGGTGTTTTACTTGATCCTAAATGTGTATGGAATAAATAGTATGGTATTTTACAAAGAAAATAAAAAGTGTAAAATATCACAGAGTAATTTCCTTAGAGGTTTGAAACTGGAGCTCATAAGCAATTATTTACAACACAAAAGAACAAAATGTTTCTGCCCAGGGAACGACACAAAAAAATTGTGGCGCACATGGGGGAGCTCATAGGTGAACAGGCAGGTACAACATCACAGAAAACTGCTACAGCAACAGCAAAACCCAAAAGATGTTAGCTGTGCCTTACAAAAAAAGGAAAACAGAACATATATGCTATCAGTGTAAGTGATACTTATGCATAGAACATGTAGTTTCCATGTGTGAAGACTGCCTTGCATGTGACAATGAAGCACAGATTATTTTTGTTGTAGAGTTCCATTGGTGTTTTCATTGTAATTCATATAGGAATTTGTTTCTGATGTTATGTTTTATGTTTGTAAGCAA
Source organism: Dasyprocta punctata (assembly GCA_004363535.1). Lineage (NCBI taxonomy): Eukaryota > Metazoa > Chordata > Mammalia > Rodentia > Dasyproctidae > Dasyprocta > Dasyprocta punctata. The sequence goes on along the minus strand of RJWM01004480.1, from coordinate 50,242 downwards.
GTACACAGATGATGTGAAAATATTGTTGTCTATTCTAAGCATTCATTGCATATTTGTTATTTTATTGATGTCTTACTTTCCTGCTAAATACACATTGTACAATATAGTAACAGGTGTCTGACAACAGAATAAGACAAAAGAGGTGACAAGAATGGTCTGTCACACAGGAAAGGAAAACTAAGCATTTTACTGTCAGTGTAAGCAAGATGTATGCATAAAAAATGCAATTTTCATGTGTGAAAACTGCCTTGGGTGTGACAATTGAAGCAATTATTTCTGTTGTAGAGTTCTGTGGGTGTTTTCACTGTAGTTCATATAGGAATTCATTTCTGATGTTATCTTTTATGCTTTCCAAGCAAGTACAATGTGAAATTGTTCATGTTTATTCTAAATGTGCAACACAAATAGAGAATTTAATACTTTATTTTACTGAAGTTTTATGTTCCTGCAAACTATAATTATATGATACAATAAGTATCTCCTGACAAAACAGCAAGACCAGTGAGATGTCAAATATCCTACGAAAAAGACAGGAAAGCAAGACACACATGCAGTCAGTGTAAGCAATCTATACGTATGGAACGTGCTGTTGTCATGTGCAAAGGCTGCCTTAGGTGTGGTAATTAAGGTGAAAGTTGTTTTTGTGGTAGAATTCTACTGGCGCTTTCACTGTAGTTCATAGATAGAAATTTATTTCTGTTGTTATTTTTCAGTTTGGAAACCAAAAAATAGTCAATGTTTTTGTTGTTTTTGTTGTAGAATTCTACTGGTACTTTCACTGTAGTTCATAGACAGGAATTTATTTCTGTTGTTATTTTTCAGAGTTTGGAAACCAAAAAAATAGTCAATGTTGAAAAGTTTGATGCTTTTTTAAAACATTCAATAAATATTAAAAATTCAGTACTTCATTTTTGATATCTTTTCCTGTTAAATACTCATTGTTTAATATGATAAAATTCATAAAATTAATGTTTCTCAGTAGAAATACTGCAAAGAATAAATGCGGCTATTTATACCCTTCATAATGTTCCTTTTATACAAAATCAGTATTATACCACATTAACAAAGAATTCATCAAGAAAAAATATAAAATTGTATTAGTTGTATTAATCAAATATAATCTAATAATAACTAAAAGATCTTATACGGTATATCCATATACAGACATTTCACCATACATACTTAAGTGGCCTGTCCAACTAAAACAGTACATTTGACATTTCTTAGCCACCAGAGAAAGTCAAGTTAGAACCACAATAAACTCTGAATATACACACCCTCATGAGTGGATGAAAAGGAATTTTTAAAAAATGTCAAGTAATTCACAAATGAGTAAGAATATGCAGTATTTTTCATTCTATCCCTAGCTTACTTGGTATAACATGATGTCTTCTAAGTCCACTTTCATTGTCGCGAAAGTCAGGGTTTCATTTTTTATAGCTGAATAATATTCCAGTGTGTGTATATACCACATTTTCTTTATCCATTCACCTGTCAGTGGCATGTTGATTGATTTCATGTCTTGGCTATTGTGAATATTGCTATAATAAACATAGGAGTTCGTGTATCTTTTCGATATCATTTCATTTTCTTAGTCAATTCCGTAGAAAAAGAGAGTAGACTATTAGCCACTAGAAACTGGGAAGAGAAATAAAAAGGAAGATAGAAGTCAGACAATTATTCCAAAACAAAATTGGATCAGGTGAATTAGTTCTAATGTCCCATGGCACAATAGGACAACTATAATTATGCAAATTTATAATGCAATTACCAGAAGAGTCTGAAGTCTTTTTATTTTTAGGATAGAGTCTCATTATGTAGTCCAGGCTGGCCTTGAACTCATGATGTAACACAAACTGGAAATTCTCCTCCCTCATCCTCCTGAGTGCTGGATTACGGATGGGTTCTACCATACCTGATGAGTCTGAAGTCTTCTCTACAGTTTGGAATTATTTAGTGCTTGCTTCAGCAGCACATGTACAGTTTGGAATTATTTACTAAATGTTAAATTATACAGAACTTAACCTATAATTTAGAAAGTCTACAATTAGAGATGTGCAACAGAAATTTATGTATAGTACATATTTTACAAACCATTTGCAAGGATAGTCAAGGCATTATGTTTTGTAACACACCCAAACTAGAATCTATTCCTATACATACGATAATGAAATGAGTGAGTAAATTGTGGTTTATTCTCACAAAGAGATGCCCCATTCACAATGCTCAATGCCATGTGTATGGGGGGACTAATTTGTAAATCTCTACGTGTGGTATGAATACTATTTTGTACACATGCTGTACAGTTAAACTGATTTAAAAATACCTGCCATTATACATTTGAGATTGCAAAGCACCTCTGAAAGTGGGTGAAAATGCTTCTACTACACAAGGGTCAAAATATATGGTAAATGTTTACATTTTTAAAAATTATTATACTAAAATACACATTGCCATTAATCCCCCTCAAAATACTCTCCCCTCACTTTGAATACACTTGTCTCACTCCTTTGCCACTTTCTGAAACAGTTCTAGAAGTCTTCTTTCACATCTTTATTAGGTGATAAAAACACAGTGAATGTTGCTGCGGGTGCTCTCCAAAAGAAAGGCAGGCTCATAAAACATTACAGTGTGTCTTCATCTTCCTTATGCTCAGGATCTGGCTACTCTCCAAAGTCAAAATGATCATAAAAGGTCAACACTCTCAATTCATTCAGACACGGAAATACCCAAGACAGCACAACTAAAGACACTCATAAGCGATGACTTCAGACTGCTTCAAAAGTGAAAGGAAAAATGGGTAAGTGCATTCGAACTAAAAGGGACTACAGTGCTTTGAGAGGGGACTAATGGTAATGTATTTGTAACACAATGTATTTTTTAAAATTTGAATTCCTACATGTTTGACCACAGTTTATACTTGTGTGCTAATATTTTAAACATGCTAGACTTTTTTCTTTATTTTTTATTAGTACATGATTGCAGTAAATAGTGACTATTCCTTGTGGAGAGTTAGTAGATGTACAGAACACATGTCAATTCTTGCTTATAGCCTTGCCCTCAGTTCCCTACCCATGCCTTGATCTCTTGATTATCCTTCCCTACTTTTTATTATCTCCCTACTTTTTATTATCTATATTTTATTTTTATCTTTATTTATATTTTGGGTTTTCATATAAGAGAAACCACCTGATATTTAAGCTTGTATGTTTGATTTATTTCACTTGACATTATGGTCTTCGGGTGCATTCATTTTTCTACAAATGACTCACATTATGCTTCTTTATGGCAGAGTCATACTCCATTGGGTATACATACCACAGTTTTATTGTTCATTTATCTGCGGATGGGTCTGTAGGCCCTTTCCAAGATTTAGGTATTATGAATTATGCTATTATAAATATGGATATGCATGTGTCACTGTAACATGATGTCTTTATCTCTTTTGGGAAGATATCTAGAAGGGAAATATATGGGTCAAATATATGGGAATTTCTAGTTTTAGTTTTCTGAGGACTCTCCATACTGATTTCTGTCATGACTCTACTAGTTTATATCCCCACCAACAGTGTAGAATGGTTCCTTTTCCACACAGCGTGCCCAGGAGTTGTTATTTGATTTCCTGGAGAGAGTCACTCTTTCTGGAGTATGGTAGAATTTCCATATTGTTTTAATTTGCATTTTTCTAGTGACCAGAGATGTCGAATATTTTTTCATGTTTGCATTTCTTCTGTGAAGTGTCTATTCATTTCACTTGCACATTTTTTAATTTGGTCTTTTATTTGGGGGTTTACTTTTCTGAATTCTTTTTATAACTACTTATTAGTCTTCTATCTAAGGAATGGTTGATAAAACCTTTTTCCCATTCTGTGGGTTGTCTTTTCACTTTGTAGATTTTTTTCTGTGCAGACACTTTTTAATTTCATGTGATCCCATTTGTTGATTCTTGGTACTATTTCTTGTGTAATTAATGTTCTTTTCAGAAAGTTCTTGCCTATGTGTATGTCTTCAGGAGGTTGTTTATTTTGCAACATTTAAATATTTAATCCACTTTTTTTTAGTTAAGCACATTTCATTCCATATGAATTTTAGGATTGTGTTCTTTAGCTCCATGAAGGATGCTGTTGGTATTTTGATTGGAATTGTGTGAAATTCATATATTAGTTTTGAAAGCATGAGCATTTTGAGTAAACTGATTCTGCTTATTGAAGATTAGGGATATCTCTCCAATTTCTTGTATCTTCTCTGATGTACTTTTTCATAATACTGAAGTTTTCATTGTAGAGACCGTTTACTCTCTTTGTTAGGTTAATTCTTAAATATTCAGTTTCCTTGATGCTATTGTGAATGGTATTATTTTCCTAATTTCTTTCTCAGTGTGCTTTTTATTAGGATAAAGGAACACTATTGATTTTTGTGTTGATTCTGTACCTGCTGCATTGTTGAACTTGATTATTAATTGGGGAGTCTTTCGGTAGAGTTGTTTTGGGTTTCTATGTAGAGAATCATGTTATCTGCTAATAATAATAATTTGACTTCTTTTCCTACACATGTACATTTTATTCCTTCCTCTTTCCTGATTGCTGATGCTCAAGTACTATATTGAATGAGAATGGTAATGGACATCCTGTCTTGCTCCTGATTTTAGAGGAAAAGCTTTAGTTTTCCCCATTTAATATAATGTTTGCAGTAAGTTTGTCAAAATGACTTTTATCAGATTGAGATAAGCTCTTTTTGTATCATTTTATATCATTTTCTTTTATATCATTTTATGTATCAGTTCTTTTCTAAATCTGTAGCAGCTTTCTGAATAATGGATACAAAGAAAAGTAAAACATATGAATGACATTTCCTGTCTAAAAAGCTTTAAGTGTGATATTGAAGTGCAATTGCTATGCTTTTCTTTCTGTACCTGACCTTTTGACTTAACATAACTTTCTCTAGGATGATTCATATTGTTGTAAATAGCTTTTGTGATTTAAAGAAAAACAGTACAGAGTCTCACTAATATGTCAAACCTAGAGGAGTTGATCTCATAGAAGTTGAGAGTAAAATAACAGCTAGAAGAGGCTGGAGACAGTAATGTAAGACAGGAGGGCAGCAGTCAGTCTATGGGTAGAATGTTCCATTTGATAGAAAGAATAAGGCCTGGCATTCTATGACTTGGTAGAGTGAACACAGTTACCAATAATGTATCATGCAGTCTCCAAAAAGATGAAAGGACTTTGAATGTACTTCCCACAAAGAAATGATAAGCGTTTAAGGTGATAGGCTAATTACTCTGAGTTGATTATTACTCGATGTAACATGAATCAAAGCATCATGTCACACTGTACCTCATAAATATGTGCAAGCATTACGTGTCCATTTTAAAAATTAAATAATTAAAAAAGAATATCTGAGTGGTGTTAACAAGAATGTAGAAGAAGAAAGGAAAGAAATATAACAGAGACAGTAGATCCTGATATCAAACACTCTCCAAGTACAGTAGATTTATAGTTTTCTTTCCTTTACTCGAATGCCCTCTACTTTCAAATTAACTCCTTTTCAACCCTCTTCCTTTAGTTTCTCTAAAGATAGGGCTGAATTATTTTGACTTTCCCTTCTTCATAATAAAAAGAAACTTCCATCCAAATTTTCATTGTTTCAAAGGCTTTAATAGTTATCTTAAAGCATTACATTGAAAGCGGAGCGGTGTTAATTATATTTGTTCAAGTGTATTTGTTCTGGCTTGCAGAAGTGAAGGGGACGCAGAGGTGGAAGATGGGAAGGGAAAGAAGTAGAGGGGAAGGAGGTAAGGAGAAATAATGATGTGTTATTTATGTGCACTGACTCCCCACAATAAGTGTAACCATTACGTACTGCACACAGGTACTAATGAAAAATCCCTATGGCATAAACTTTCTATGGGAATAGCTCAAATTTCAAAATACAAAAAGTAGAAAGTTTCAAAGCATCATAGAAAACTATAAGGTCTTCCAAATCTATCCAAGAATCTTGAACCAAATTAACTTTGAGTTAAAAACGAAAAATTCTCTTGCTTTCAAATGTTAGGAAATTGAGTTAGGAAAGACTGTGCTACCAATTTTATAATCTTTGCCCCACAATAATCTGAGTCATCCTCATTTCCATTTTACCTAAAATAATGGCAGTGTTAAGAATCATGAATTCTCAGGTTGATGTCACACTGAGATCCTTCCTGCCAGTACGCTCACTTTGCTTTTCTCATTTGTTCTACCTCAGAGGGAGAAGCCCTGAAGAGCATGGGATCATTATTAGACCTCAAGTTCCTTGAGGTTGCCATGTCCATTTGTATCTCCAGTGCCAGCCAAATCCCTGATACTACAAAGCTTCCAATACATTGGTTTCACTATTTTACCAATTATGGTGGAATTTAATAATGGCTAAAGTATTCACAAATCAATGAGAAGTGTATATGACAGCAACATGTAATAAAACTGGTCATTTCTCCTTCAAGTGACTTCCTTCATTTGACTTCCACAGCCCTGTTTCTCCTATTTTCTTTCTTCTCTATTCTGTCCTCAGTTTCTCTTGCGAGTTCCTTCGGACTTCCCAGTCCTTCAACATTGAAGTATTATCCCAGAGATCATTCTCTGCAGCTAATCATTTGCAGTTTACCTTCCTTCCTTTGATGATGTTCTCTGCCCTCATGGCTTTAAATACTATTTTATACTAATGACTCTCAAATATATATGTCCAAACTGAATCTCTTTTTTAGACTCTAAACTGATATATCTTATTAGGTGTTTGACTTCTCCATTACATGTCTCATAAGTTAAGACAAACATGTTCAAGGCTAAGTTTCAGTTAACTATCCCCACCTCACACAAGCATTTCTCACAGTAGATGTTTCTGAATGGTGACTTATTTTTGTTGGTAACTTTTTAATTTCCCTGTTTACTTGATCAGTTTTTTATAATAGATTTCTGTGATTTGAAAAAAAGTGTTTATTTTTGTCCTTTTTTTTTTTTTTTTGACACAACTGAATTCCACAGGTCACATAAGTTAGAATAAAGTTTTATTGATCCCGCAGTTAAGGAGGCGGGGAGATCCGCAGTCAAGTGATCACATGTGGTGACAATCTTCTTGCTGGTGAGGCCTTTTCAGAGTCCCAAGATGTTGCAGGGCGTCACCTAGCTAGAGGAATGGGTACAACAGACAGAGCCAAACTGACTTTTGTGTCAAGTCCAATTGCATTTACCCATTAATCCATCCATCAAAACCTAGTTCACAAAATCTAATCTCCTCTTAAAGTTCCCACATGGTCTCACCTCCTAGTACCTCACAATGGGAATTAGATTTCAGCATGCATTTGGGCAGGGCCACTTAAACCATGGCAGATATAAGCACATATGTACATATATGCATATGCATGTGAATAAATATCTTTTGTGATATCAACTTTATACATATATATGAAAACAGATTGACTTCATGAAGTAAATAGTAGATAGCTTACAAAGCGAATTGCATGCACCAAATATATTATATAAAACTATACTCAATATTTAATATTTCGCATGCTTCATTTTAATTTGTTAAAAAATGATACAATTTTGGATTATTAGAGACAAGGAAAAGAAAGAGACTAGAAAAAATACAGAAGCAAAGACAAATTACAGTGTAATAAGACACTTGAAAAGAAAAATCAAACAGCAAGAGAAGAGTGAGCTGTGGAATTGAATCACCTCATCTGCTTTATTTGGTGTGCATTATGGTTCTGAGAGAGATGACAAATACCAGAAGAGTTAGGAGTGGGATTTTTGAACTGCAGCACACTGTGGTCCCCAGATAAACCTATGTGAAGGGTGATGCAGTGAAAACGCTGGAGATGTAGTCATTCGTATCAAGTGGCTGATACCCAGCCTTTCACACGGAGTCATTCAGAGCATACAGCTCGACTGCAGCTTGCTCTTCCCATTTAACTCTCCTTTGTGTGACAGCGTAAGTGATTGGTTGTCACTTTGTTCTGATCATAAGCGATTCATTGTTTGGTTCGATGAGTGTTCTTTTACTTTGTCTTCATCCCAGGCACTCTTTGAAACATTTGGAGTAGATGAGTGAAAAATGACTACTAAATAAAATAGCTCCCTTAGGTGGAGATGTTCTCCTTGGGCTTGTGGATGAATTAAGGGATATAAATTGCAACTGAATGCATGACTATACATTATGCTTTACTATATCTAATTGTATTACACAATGCATATTATATATAACTGTATTGTATCTTTCTTCTGCTGAAAATAAAGAGGTTTTTGGACTTGGTATCCAGTAAGATTAATTTTCCTAATTTAAGTAAAAATAAGGATAAGAAGAGTTATTTGTTCATAAGTAAATAATAAAGCACTAAAGGTAGAAGAAATTATCAATAATTTCAATCTTAGATGAGATGAGGATATTCATCAGTATGATATATCCTCCAGTATAATCAAATATTTCATATTAAAAATAATATAACAACTATTTCCTGAATATTAACATGTTTGTCAGTATTTGTATATTTATATCATTAAATATTAAAGAAATTGACATCAATATGTTGATAGGTTAATATAGTTATTAAATGTTGTTATGGCTTTTTTTTTCTTTTAAGATTAAATCAGATCCAAATGCTTCAGAGCTTTAGGGTTTGTTCTTTCACCTAATTATCTAGTTTTCCTCTGAATTTCTATTTCCCTCTTGTAGATTTAGTTTCTTACAATTCTGTGCCTTTTTACATAAGTGGTGACAGTAGGGAATAGAGAAGACATTGCTAGTCCTTGCTTCTATGTCAAGTAATGACACAATCAAGTTTGTATCTCTTTTTTCACTGATAGGAGATCTTATAATTCATACACTTGACAAATACTACTGTGGCACAAAGGATCATGTTCAAGAGTTTGTAACACTCCCAGTAAAGAGCTTGGGGTATTTGGGACCAGCACCTGCACATGCGGAGTTGCTAAAAGATTAAGGACTACAATGGAAATAGGAAAATGTGACTCTGCTCCATCTAATTTATGAGTGGTCCACAAGTGAACAATTTCTAAGTCTGATTTATTCATTTATTTAAAATGAGGCAATCTCATCAATCTTTCAATTAAATGCCTACACGGAAGAACCAGTTGGAAAACAAGGACCAATGCAAAGCGACTAGCTAGAAAAAGGCAGCAACACAAATGAAATACATACATGAGTCTGTTGTGCTTGAATTAAGTTTCTATCTTAGTACCTTAAATTCCCAGAGTTTTATTTACTTGTCTGACTCTTCCCACATTTTATGCTCATTCATAGTTCAGTATTTGTTATTTGTGAACAAAGGCCTGGCATCAAATTCCTTGCATGAGATTTGTTCTAAGAAAATATCCATCTTTGGGCATAAAATGGTCTACTATTTTTGACTGAAAATAAAAGCCAGATAACCCATTACACTTCTGTTATTTGTTGTAACTATCTGAAAGTTTGGATTTAAATTCACCACCAAATACTTTAAATCTCCTCAATTCATGTGCATTTTGGTTCATTTATCTGAGCTCTGGGCTACTTTGGCCTTAAATCTTTTTTTTTTTTTTTTACATCATATTTTACTTTCTAAGCCATCTCTAGTCCTTACAAATGAGACATTACATAAATCCCCATGGGAAAAATACTTGGAAGTGGTAGAAAATTTTCTTACTTAAAATATTTTTTTCCCATATGACATAAAAGCGTGCATCTTTCTGAGTAGGGAAAAATTGAGAGATACTTCTGATATATTTTATTATGAAGATACAAGTGTCATTCTTGCAAAAATAACTGACAGTGGGAAATTATAAACTACTTCTGATTGTTGAGGCTTAGAGATTACTGATAAAATTTAATTGAACTGTTTTCAGAGAATTAGGGCTTCTTTCTCTGCGGTGGTTTGTCAGAACACTTTATTTTAAGGTGAAGTATACCATATGCATTTTTTTCCTTCATCATTGTAAAAGTTCAGAAAAGAAAACCAGATAAATTTTAATTGCATGTATTGTCTTAATCTTTTTAAAGGCCTTCATTATTCCATAACTTTCCCTCACTGTGCTGTCTTTTAGTTAAGTAATCACTTCCTGCCGTCTTTCACTCGTAGACATTTGTATACGCAAAGAGATATCTATCTACTGCTCCAAAAGAAGAGACTACTGGCCCATTGATCAAACAGATGTGGACTTATTTCCTACTCTGATAGGTGAGATGAAATCTTTCAGGATAGATAACTATGAGGGCTTTGGGTCTTGGTCTAAATATTTAATACCGATTTCAGTGTGAGGGTCTTACAGGATTGCACAGTTTGTTGGAGGAGACAAAACATGCCAGAAATTTGCTTTTCAGATCAGACCAGGTTTTAGTTCACTTTCCTATTCTCCTTTCATTGGGGGCTTTTGCAAGTTTTCTTCCCTCATTCTTTTTCTCTTATCATATTTTAGGTCAGGGGGGTGATGAATAGCGTAAGTTTTACAAGTCAACACTATTGGGGGGTGATCAAGTCTCCAATCACCTAGGTGAGTGTACAACAAAAGATAAAAGAGACAGAGATGGTTCTTTAGAATGCCACAGCGTCCAGAGGGTCAGAGTTCTTATCAGGTAAGACCAAGAATCTCTGAACTTTTCACTCTTCATTGAAAGCACACAACTTTTCCAGGGGGCGTGCAGGGAGGCCCTGGGAACAGAGGAGTGGAGGGCACTGACACAAGCAAGGTCTGGTAAGAAACAAAGCATCCTGCGATTGAGTAATGGGAAACTTGTTTTTCCCATGGGTGAATATTTACTTCTCTAGAATTTTGTGTGACTGTCAGAGTCCTCAATTGAAATATTACCTTGCTTTCTGAGATGTCACAGCATCATGGTTCAGAGACCTCTCCCGAGACCAGGTGTGTCAGGAATGTTTGTTTCTGCTGCCAGCTGCTGGTTCTCCAGGCCGGGGGTGGAGGCCTAGGACAGACTCAGACTTTTAATATAGAAAGCCATCTTGTAGATTTGTGGTTCACTCAGGGTGATCTCCTCCAGAACATTAAGATCTTGAAAATACTCTCTCTGATTGTATTTCATAAAATGAAAAATAATTGCAGGTTAATTTTTTTTTTTTTTTTTTTTTTTTTTTTTTTTTTTTTTTTTTTGCGGCACTGGGGGTTGAACTCACAACCTCGCGCCTGCCAAACAGGCGCTTAAGTCACTGAGCCAAACTCCCAGCCCTGGTTTTTTTTGAGATAGGGTTGCACTGTGTAGCTCAGGCCGGCCTTGCGCTTGCGTTGTAGCCCAAGCCAGCCTCGAACTCACAACGCTTCTCCTACCTCAGCCTCCCGAGTGCTGGGATTAAAGGCGTGCGCCACCACGCCCGGCAATTGCAGGTTAATTTAAAGTGGGGCTGCAATTGGTTAAAATTCTAACTATCTACCATGGTCATTACTAGAATTTAGAAAACCAAAGCAGTCTAATATTTTTTCTTTGTTTTGTTAGACAATGGTGGCTATTCAGTAAGTGAAAACAACCACAATATTTATTTTCATTTGTCTTTTGGAAAGTAATATATGATACTGTAACTTTTAAATATAGTTTTTACATTGTCCCAGATACAGTGTTTTCACATTTCTCATTATTTCTGAATCACTAAAGAAAGATAGAAAACTCAAAGAAATGTTGTCAAGGCCAAACATGTGTCTGATCACTTCCTTAAATTGATAGATAATCAATTTCAGTGGTGAAAGGGAAGTAATTTCCCAGCATTACTGAACATGTACTAGAACTATTATCTACCAAATATGCTGTAGCTCTTTCTCCCATTATACAGATAAGGAAACTAAGACTTTGGGAAATTAACCAAGATAGCTAAAATATGATTGTAAGCATAAAAGACAGGATTGCAACCCAGCTTTCTATATCTTAAATTTTCAACAAGCAGGAAAAATCTGCAAAAACTGGAGTCAATTCAAATTGCAATTTGGATATTGCTACTGAACCTGATATTAGTAACTTGTATCAATTATGCAAATGCAGAAAAGTCCATCAGAGCAATTAATGAGACATGAGAGAGGCACATGAAAGATCGTAGACTGAAAGACTCCTCGTGTCCACTGCTCTCCACTAGCAAACACACACGAAGCAGTGGGAGAGACCTAGGTCCCCCTGAGTGCAGATGAGTTTCATAGTCTTCACCAACACGAAAGTCATTACTGAGAGTAATAATCCTGCTGACAAGTCCATTCTCTTCTCAGCATTCATCTGTTCTACTTCTCAATTCTCAATAAAATCAGATCAGTTTTCAGTACAAGTTCAATTTAAAAAGAACTGACCAGGTTGAATTTTTTCACACTCCACTAGTTTGCCCTGTTTTATATTGACTGAGTATATTAGTCTCCCATTACAACTGCAACAAAATATTCCAAGTCTAGTGGCTTCAGACCATAGAAATGTATTGTGTAACAGTCTGGAGTTTGGCCTTCTAAGGTCAAGGGTCTGCCCCTGCCGTTCTTCTGGAGACTCCTGGCGGAATCCATCTCCTTGCCTTCCCCTGCTCTTAGAGGCTGGCTACTCCTCGGCCTGTGGTTCTCTTGCACGCATCATTTCAATCCCTGCCTCCATCATCCCATCTCCTCCTCTGACCTTACTGCTTCCTTCTTACAAGACCATTGTGATTCGCTTAGGCCAGCCCAGATGATCCAGCATTAGCTCTCCATCTCAAGATCTTTAATTTAATTGAATCTTCAAAGTCTGCTTTTCCATGAAAAATATTATATTCCCAAGTTTTGGATATTAGAAAATAGACATCTTTGGGGGACAATTTTTCTTTCTACTATTTTCCGTAGGTACATTGGATATAAGACTATTTAATAAAAAGAAGACATGTAAATATGCTTATGTGTTTCCTTAGATGATATAAATTAAAAATAATCCAAAGGTATGCTTAAAATAGTAATCATTAAGAAGGAAGGGCAAAAGCAATGTTGTAGAGGTGGAAAGCAACTTTCTCTGAATATACTGGATTTTGCGTATTTTAATTTGGGCGAATAGTAGTTTCCTACAGGTGCTGTAATAACTTAGTGCCTTGAAAACAATTTACCGTCTTATAATTTATTGCAGACTAGAAGCCCAAGATCAAGGTGATATTGGGGTCTTCCTCCTCTTCTTATACAAGATGGAAAATAAATTCAACACAAAATAAGCCCCACCACGTTAGATCAGCAGAGGTAATAGGCACTCCATCGTCCAAATAATACAGGCTAACTCTGACAGGCCGTGTCCCATAAATGGGCCCCAGCAGCTATCCTTTTCCCTAAAATGTCCATCATTAGGATTATTCTTCAGCTCAGCATGACAAAGAAGCCTCGCTTTGAATCTATCTAGAGATTAGACACATTTTTTACATTTTGCATTTTTAAAATGTAGTGTCCTTGTTTGATTCATGCATCATGCCCTCCCATTTCATATTATTTTACACCCAGAAATTTTGCACATTCCCATTATTTTTCTGAGACCAGAAGGCACATTCTAACACATTGTTCCAATTCACTTATTTTTTCCCTCTTTCATTCATCCGCAATTCATTCACCACATCTGCTCTCTATTCATTCACTCTGCCTGCTGTATATCTGGCACACTCTGCTAGTTACTACGAGCTAAAAATAGTAGAAGAGACAAACATGAGAATGCTTATGTAGACTTCTAGAATAAAAAATTTTACATAAGAGAGAGAAAAGCACTAGCATTCGTGCATGCCAACTAAATTTCCTCAGATCACTCTGGCTCAGAAGACTTGGCTGGGAGTCCCCACTCTGAGAGCCGTTTCTGGGAACAGGCCAGTGCTCGACCCCTCCCACCTGCAATCACACGGTCATGCAATGGTATTTAGAACAAGAACTTGAGAAACAGAGTGGCAGTAACTAGTTAAAGGAATGGAAATTTAAAAAGTGTAATCGTAATCACACTGAAGCTACTCAAAGGTGTTCATCATCCTTAATTTTCAAGGTCTGATGTGAGTCAATTTTCAGGATGAGGTATTTGAAACTATGAAGCTGGAAGAGCGTACTGCACTTGATATAGAAATTTAAGCTCAGCTTTCAACCAACCTGAAATATTTTCAAATTTTCAAATCTCTCTCTGTCTTGCATGTGTGTGTGTGTGTGTGTGTGTGTATTATTGGAAGAAATTTGTGACCATATATAGTCTCCTTTCTTTAATGCTGTAAGTTTTATGACCATTTCAACAATTAATTTTAGCATTTAATCAAAATTCTTCATCTTGGCCACACTGCTTATCAAATCTCTGGTTCATCTTCTCACATAGAGGTATCGAATTCAAATACCGACTTATGCTTTTGCTTCTACTGTACTGCATGATCCTCACCCAAACATTGATTATGCTTATGATCTGTAGGAAAAATTGTTAATGTTTGCCCTAGAAAGTGACAATTTAACACTTCAAATAATAAGCTTATAAGGTTTGCAATTCTGTATTTCCCTTTAGCATGTCTTTTATCATAATTTTATCATTTATCATTGTTTAATCAATATACAATACCTGATTACTCTGCTATAGATATCTGGAAAATGTTTGAAGTGACCCATCTGAGGGGAGAGTCTCTTTTTATAGGCCTAACCTTTGGAAAACATATATTAACATATTATTCTCTCAGTCCATTGGCAGATGCTTTCTAGGCCCTTTCATAGTCAAGGTACTCTATCATCTCTGCTCTGTCATTTTGAGACCTGATGTTCACTAGGAAGTTTGGCTAAATACCTTTTCCACAAGAAAATCTATCAAAAATTTAGAAAAAGAATACGACCAGAAGATTCATAAATATTTTTTTCTTTTTTGAGATAAGGTCTCGCAGGCATTCAGGCTGGCCTTGAACTCATTTATGTAGCCCAGGGTGGCCTCAAACTCATGGCATTCCTCCTGCCTCAGCCTCCTGAGTGCTGGGATTACAGGTGCATGCCACCATGCCTGGTTAGGATTTGTTTTTGTAGGGAAAATTTACCGAATTCTATCTTAGAAGCCTCTATACATAAAACCAAAGCGAAACCAAGTTTCATAAGTAACGGCTGGAAGGTTAATATAGAAAAGAAACAGAAAAGTCTTGTAGGGTTGGTGAAGATTATTAGCATCCATCACTTTTATAACAATGTGGGCTCATAAACTCAGCAGCACTGTTGCCTCAGATTGACACCAGTATATCTCTCTAATGCAGTCTGCTTCCTCTTTCCCTTCTGCAAAACAGCTGGCAGATATGAACACCAAAAGAAACAACAACCACATATTCTGCTATAAAATCCTAAGGAGCCAGGCGCATGGTGGCGCACACCTGAAATCCCAGCACTTGGGAGGCTGAGGCAGGAGGATCGTTGTGAGTTCAAGGCCAGCCTGGGTTACAAAGTGAGTTCAAGGCCAGCCTGAACTACAGAGTGAGAGTCTGTCTCAAAAATTAAGGCTGGGGATTTAGCTCAGTGGCGTAAGCACCTGCCTGGCAGGTGTGAGGTTGTGAGTTTGATCCCCGGTATCAAAAACAAACAAACAAACAAAAGCAAAAACAACAACAGCAACAATTTAAAAAAAAACCCTAAGTAGATTTTGGAGTTTCCAGTATATTCTGATTTTGTTCTATTTTTCTATCTCTTTTTGTGCTTTTTCTTTCTTCTATACTCTAAGTGCTAAGTGACACAAAGTTGAACAAAATTGATTCTTTATTGTTTCATCAGTTCTTCATGATAAGAATTACAATAATGCAATGATCAATGGAAAGCAGTAAAGAAAAAATATTAAGGAGACATTCTATTGTTTGACAAGATGGGAGAATAAGCATTCCACTGTTGTAATTTAACTAAATTTTAATCCTATGAATTTTCATCGACCTTTCTCATAAGTTGCACAGTGTAATCACTCCAAAAATCTGTGCATAGTAATTTAGATGCAGGTTCTTTATGAGATAAATTACATAAATAAAATTCATTTTATCTAGTTTTATAATCAGGGTATATGTTCAATGCATGTTTAGAAAGGAGTGTGTCCCACTCTTATCCTGAACTCTGCACATTGATTCTCACAAGCATCTCAGTGTCATGTCCAAGAGCAAGAATGACATGAAGGAGTTGTCCCTGACCTCTACTCTTGGGAGCATTTCTACTTTAGGTAATTTATGCAACATAGGAAATGTAATTTTCTTTATAGGGTGTCTAAAATATTATTTTGTTACAAGAAAAAAGATTTTAAAGGCATTAAGTTAATGTGTTGTTCAGATGTCAATCTCTTTTTAGTGTAAATGTATTAGCTATGAGCCACAACATTGAGATAACTACTTAAAACTACTGCATAAATACATCGGTGTAAACAAGTCTTTCCGGTTGGCGTTCTTTTCCCCAGAAAAAGACTGCTGTGTTAAATTAAACATCCAGCAGAGAATTTTTGGTGAGTGCGTATTCAAGAACATTTGGCTCATTCCACAGTTCTAAAACGAGCGAGAATCAGTGAGGAATCACTGGGGAAGGTTTAATCTCAGCTTATGAAGCAAAGCACAGAACAGGGACTCGGAAAGCCTCCCAGAAAGCGGTGCCGTTGAACTTTCACAGATTCACAGTCAGACGCAGGTGATGGCTACAGTTTCTGCTCTTATTTCAAGGTTTCTTAACATTCTTTTAGTGACATCTGCTAATGTGGCTAGCAGCCTTTCTCCCTTTATGCTTTTAGCTCTCTTGTTAATTTTCATTTCTGAACATAATATGAAGGGTATAATATGCAAGGCTTATTACTGACTAGGTTACTTTTTAAGCAAAAGCTTTAAGTTCAAAATAAACAGTATCAGTCCTTCAATGAAGTTAGAAAATCCTGGTAAAATCCTTTGATTCTTCATGCTGTCCTATGAAGATAGATAGATTAGTCATTATACTTATGAGTCCCAAAAGCCCTCTTGGATAATTAAGTCTTGTGATTGAGTTTGGATCAGTTTGATTTATTTATTTATTTATTTATTTGAGACAGGGTCTTGCTATGTAGTTCAGGCTGGCCTTGAACTCACTATTTAGCCCAGGTTAGCCTCAAACTCACAGCAATCCTCCTGCTTCAGCCTACCAAGTGCTGGGATTACAGGCATGCACCACCACTCCCAGCCCATGTTTGGGTAATTTTGAAAGAATGATATGGAACACTGTAAATGAAGTTCTGCAAAACATTTTTAAAAATTCTTGAGTAATGTGGCAGAGAAAATGAGTGTCTTGGGTACATTTTGCTCATTGCTAAAACAAAATACCTGATGCCCAAAATGAAGGAAGGAAAGGTTTATTTAGCTTACAGCTTTTGGAGGTTTCAGTTCATAATCAGCTGGCTGCAAGACAGGGTGGCATGACACTGAAGCAACACTTCAAAGCAGCAGACAGAACAAAAGGGAGAAACAAGCCTCTTCTCCTCCCTTATGTTGTATACAGGCCCCACCCAGGGCAGGTGTAGCTCTCACAAAATCTATGTCTTCCTCTTGCATAGGATGAGGACATTTACAAAGTGAGGATCCTGACTCCCTGCTGAGTCCCTTAGTTAAACTTCTAAACTTCTGAAGTTGACACAATGTATCAGCCATAACAATCCACCCCTTGTCAACTTGGCAACCAGACATTTTTCTTTAAACCAGCCTCCGGATACAAAGGCATGCTTATTTTTAACATTTTTCAACTTGAACATTATAACAGAACTTAACAATCCTTAAGGACTAGCATTAAGTCTATTAACATTATATTACATTAGAAACACAACATTTTGTCCTGGGATCCTTCAAAGACTCATGCACATACTTTTATGCAAAATGCTTTTAGTCCATATGCAAGAGTTGCCAAGTCCTAACAGTTTCAGCATTGCTGGAAAGTTTAAGTCCTAAGTCTCCTCCAATATGTAAGGCAAACCTCAGCTGCAAGTCCCTGTACAAATGAAAACAAAGTTAAATACCTCCAACATGCAATGGCACAAGATAAACATTCCCGTTCCAAAAGGTACAAACAAAGGGATACAAAGGATTGAGACCAAAGGAAGTCCAAAATTCAGCAGAGCAAAGGTTAAGTCCTGTGGTTGCACATCTAGCATCTGAAGCAATCTGTGGCAAATTGTGAGCTCCAAAGGGCTTGTGTGGCTCCACTCCTACAGCACTTCTGGTGGTGTAACTCCCACAGCTTCTCTCATGGGCTGGCTTTGCTCTCTCCTTGCAGGTTTCCTTAGACGATCCACTTTCCTGGCTTTTCCAAACTTCTGGGTTCTCCACTGCACCTTTGGCTTCACACTCACAGTTCCACACACTGCCCTCTCAGGGGCACAGTGCTTGGCTTCCCAGGCCTTCTGAAATTGGAGTGGAAGCCTTTTGAACCTCAGAACTCATGCATTCTCCATGCACCTAAAACCAGCACTATGCAGATGCTGCCAAAGTCCGCAGCCAGCTGGAGCAGTAGCTAGGCTTTCCCGACTCTTGGCTGTGGGAGTCAAGAACCTAGATCACTGAGCATTCTGAACCTCATTGTGAGGAACAAATTCTCTATGCCACCACCATTCTTGAAACTGGTGCAGCCGCCGCCATTTTGGAACATGGTGGTCTGTGGCTTTCTCCTCCAAGCAAAGTCTTTTGTTTTTGCAGCTTTGAGGCTGCAAAGAGTGGAGACCCACTGCCTCTTCCTGTGATGCCCACAGGCCATCTTTTTATTTCTCTGTTCCTTCTCAGTAATCAAAGTCTCAGCTCCATCTTTACAGGCTACAGATTTCTGGCCAAACTCACAATGTTTTAAATCATCCTGCTGGGCTCTTTGCTCTTCATTCACAACATAAATCTGGCTAAAAGCCCCCAACAATAGCCATGCCACTGCCTCCATTTCAACTCCCTTGAAATTTCTTCTGCCAGATTAATTAGTCCACTGCCCATAATCTTAGTCTCAGGCAAATTGCTAGACATGGGCAAAATTTAATGAAGATTAATAAGCTGCAGCAGAGGCAATATCTTTTTATCCATGCGAATGCCTCTATAAGGGGTCTGAGCACTTGCCTATGCAAATACAAATGAAACTACTTATTTTTAAGTTTACAGAGTCAATATTAATAGTAGGAAATAATATAAAGGCAATCGCCTTTTGACTCATCTGTGAAATCATTATGAAATATATTTATATATCATAAATATCATATATATCAGTAAGGATAGAAAATATCATATGTGACAGCATTTTGAAAGGATAACAATATTCAGTTATAAAGCACTGAAAGAGATGTCAAATGCTTTGTATTTCATGTTTTTTAAGGTGTGGATTACATATATGATGAATGTATAATAATCACATTGGAATCCTGTTGGAAAACAGTGGAGTAATGATTTTTTTTTTGTACCAGGGTTTGAACACATGACCTCACACTTACCAGGCATGCACTTGTGCTGCTGAGCTAAATCCCCAGCCAACAGTGGAGTAATGAATAACCAAAACTATAATTAATACAATACTGTAATTAATACAAAATCATTGTATTTTGTAGCTACTAAGTTACTTTTAAAAGATGTCAAATTGAAATAATTTCAAGTGTTTAGATTGCATGTAATTCTATAAGAAAAGAGAAAAACATAAAATCCAGGGTAAAATATTATTAATTGTGTATGAGCAATTTTCTAAACAGTGGAAACTCCATTGAACCACTAATAATTCAAGTAAAAATGAAAAACAAATACAAATAAGAGTGTAGATTGCTTAGATATTGAAAAAACAAGCAAACAAATAGAAAAGTGAAAAATTTGTCTGCAAGAAATATGAGAAAAGTAAACACTATAATTATTCCAAGAACACTGTGATAGAGAACATTTATTCATAACAAATTTTGATCCTATCAGTTTGGAGTTATGGCAGTAATTATTAGCATGACCTTAGGTGATTTAAGTAGCCTTTCTAACTTCTCTACTAAATTTGAACCAAATGATTGAAAATCATTTTCAAACCATTACAGTGTACTCTCACTTTACAAGAAGAGAGAACAAAAAAGAAAAATTAAAAAATAAACATATCAAACAGTATCAAAATCTCTTCCTGTTATTGCATTGATTTCTCCTCTCACTCTGTCACTGTTTGCTTTACATGTCTGCATGCTTTGATGTGATGTACATGTCTTTATAATTGTTCTATTTTCCTGACTCATTGAACTCTTGAAATCGTGTAATATTGTGCTTTGTGTATTGTGACTGTTTTGATTTAAGCCTATTGTGTTTGCTTAAACATGGTACGTTTGTGATATCAAAAGTAGAATTATTAAAGCTAGCATGGAAAGATATCTGTGTGTTATAGTAATATTTAAAAGCAATTTCACATAAATACTTATCATAGTAGAGAAGTCATTTTTTTTTTTGTTTTACAGGTTCCATTTCTAATTCATAATTGAATATCCCATTTGCTGGGATCTGCTAATAAAGATTACCATGAACACATTTATGAGCCTATAAATCACCTAATTGATCTCTCCATTGTACTCATGGAAAAATAATGATCTAAAAAGGCCAAAAGACTATCTGAGCATATTACTTCCATTAAACACCAATTCAAGATTTAAAATGAACCTTTTTAATTTTTACATCTATAACAGAAGTAGATTTATTATCCCACTTTACCTTCAATAATGTATAGTTTCTTTGTTCTATTATTTAATCAGTGCTGCTAACGAAGAACAGATTTGGAAACCATGATTGCCTATCAAGTAAGAGAAGTTGGATTATACAAATATAATGTATTATACAGTAGTACCTGAGAAGTTTTCATTGTAAGAAAGGTCAAAAGAGGGGCCACAGTCCCATTTAGATCATTTGTGTTTATTTCTTAACTCATATAGGTACTGTACATGATTATATTATGACCCTCATATGGTTATATTGTCTACTGTATATTCCCTTAGACCATTTTTGCTTTCATACAAACAGGATTTATTGTCCAGCATTGGTTGCAGTAGTATCATTCAGTTTAGCTGTTTTACTACAGCATGTATTAGTTACTGTCTCATTGTTGAGACAAAATACCCAACACTTGAAATTTGAGGAGGGGTTTATTTTGGCTCACAGTTTCTGAGGGTGTAGTCTGGTTGGCTGGATCCAGAGCAGAAAACACGTGGCGGAAGAGTTTAGCAGAGGAAAGCTGTTCAGTCTATGACAGGAAGCAGAGACAGACAGGAAAAAACAAGGGCAAGAATGCCCCCTTCTAGGTCATGCCCTCAGTGACCCACCACGCCAACTAGGGCACATTTCCTGATGGTATAGGAACTCATCTATAGGATAATCCACAAGGAGGGTAAAATTCCTGACCCACAGAATCCACAAGTAGAGCACAGTGACTGTTTTTATACCACTAAATATTAGACTGGTTTGTTGTAATAGCAACAAACACTAAGTTTAGTAATAACAGTAGGGTGCTAAGATTAAAGACAAACCAATCAAACCCCCAAAATACGTGGCATTACTTTGGGACTGGGAAGAACCTTTAAGCACCTTGAAGACTGTCAGTCAAAGTTAGAGATAAGGAGATCTTTTCTAGACCTATGCAGAGGGAAAAGTTTAGAAACATGCTTTCCTGAAAGAAGATGAAAAGTAGAAAATACACCTAGGGAACATAAGCTAGCAAAGACCAGCAACCCATGTTGAAAACTTGCAGTTATTTAAAAGAAAATGTGAGAGGAGGAACATGCACTAAAGCTGTAATGTTGAAAACAAAGAAGTCAGAACTCAGAGCCAGGCATGGTGGGGCACGCCTTTAATCGCAGCACTCGGGAGGCTGAGGTAGGTGGCGTGTTGTGAGTTCGAGGCCAGCTTGGGCTACGACATGAGTGCAAGGCCAGCCTGAGATACATAGTACAACCCTGCCTCAAAAAAACTAGAGCTGGGAGTTTTGTTCAGAGGCTTAAGCACCTGCCTGTCAGGCATGATGCTGTGAGTTGCTTGTTGCATTAATAGTTTGAATAATCATTTAACTCCAAAACCAAACTGCTTGGAAATAGACGTTTAGTGGTAATAAAAGAGATTTGCATTGTTTTCAGGTTGTGGCATTGTTTGCAAATACCACAGGTAGGTAACACTGGCCTGTTGTGTTGGTTAAACTTTTGTTAACTAGATTATCTGGGGACTCTTCAGGGGACTCCTTTGGGTGTTTCTGGTGGGGTCATAGAGGTGTGATGTTGGTGGGGTCATAGAGGTGTGATGTTGGATAGATAGATAGATAGATAGATAATTACCTGTTTCCTTCCTGTGGCACTGTTGCTTTGCTCTACTTCTCCACTACCATGAAGTAAATACCTTCATTCCACTTCACCCTTTTGCCATAATGTTTCTGCCTTGATATTTTTCTTACCATGGACTGAATCTCTTGAAATCGTGAGCCAAATTAAACTTCCTCTTTAAACTATGGGTGTCAGATATTGTGTCCAGGTCATGGGAAAGTTAACCAATACACTATTTCTATGAAAGGATAGAAAGAATATATAAACAAATTTCCTGCTTTCTTTATGTGAGACTTAAATCAATTCACATTTTTGGTTGAATATAAAATGAACTCTAATTAAAATTGTAGTTATCTAAAAACCAACTTGTTCAGTGGAAATTTTCTGATTAAATTTGAGCAAGGTTGACAGAAGTTGATATTCTGTAATGTCAAATAACCCAGCTCATTAAATTGCAACCAGAAATTGATTTCTTGAAATCATCTATGTATTTCCACCTCTTCATCTCAATCAAAAGAATGCAAACCTGAAAACTTGGATATTTTAAGGAACTTATAAACATAACTATGAAGTATCCCCAAATACAAAAAGTAAGATAGATTTCTACTGAGTATTGTGCTTTCTTTTACTTCAATACTTTAAGTCAGTGATAGGATTTTAAAGGGCAAACATCAAATGAATCAAATCAATCATGCAGAAACCAAAATTATGGTGAGTATCGCTGGACAATATTCACTGAATGAATTCTATACCAAAGTCAACATAAGAGCCTTTCTAACACGGGAGATGACTGAGCAGCAGATGCCTTTCGCGATAGACTAACTACACCTCAGCACCTTTAGCTACCCTACAGAAAAATTGCAGAAAGTCATCATGGCAGATGCACTGAAGTGGAATTTTGTCTGTTGGCTGGTTAAGAGGCAAGTGAATGCTTACAAAATCTGTACCAAGTCCACACAAGGAATGAAAAGATTATGTGCTGCAAACCTGGACCAAAAAAAAAAAAAAAAAGTGATCAAGAGATGAATGGAAGGGGTGAGAGAAGGAAAGGAAATGTGATTTTAAAAAAAGGAATTAAGATGTATTATGTACATATATGAATTTCTCATAATGTAAAAAATTATGTACTATAAACATGTACTAAAAAATTAATGAATACTTCTAACAATGTAAAAGCATTTTCGGGGGCTTCCTTCCTTTTCATAGAAATTAACAGAAGAAAAAAGAGAAATAAAAAGCTCTATGAATACAGAAGTTCTTTGATTTCCAACTGTAAAGCCTGATATTTTAAAGATAATTCCAAAGATTTTAACTCACAGAGAGATTCTTCTGATCCTTTAAAAATATCTAGAGACAGCCTGTGGCCACAAAGAGGTCAGACTGTGGCAGAGATATTCTTGCTAATTAAAACTTCAGCAGAAGTGAGAGCAAAGACTTTATGGAGATATATTCAATACAGTATTTGGAAAAAAGATCTGAGAACTGCTAAAATTGAATCAGATTGCAATGACTATATCTTTTTAGCATCCCTTATTTCTGTGATGTCTGCTTAGCTTTCTCTAGTGGCAAGATAAATTATTAAGAAAAGATTTCACCCATTTTTCAGTGTGATTTGGTTTTGGTTGCATAGGGAAATAATTAACAAGAAGCACTTAATTCAGACTTGCTTCTTTTCAAAGTCACTTTGTAAATAAGTTTTTCTCTTGAGTCAAAATGATTGATATTCTTATCCTGTTGTTTGTATGACTATTTCATTCCTCACCTGACTTTGTTGAACATAAAACATTTCTGTTTTTGTCTCATACAGACTTCCTGGACATGGAAGCAAAGAAGGTATATCTACTCTCTTCTAGACTTAAATCCTCTGCAGTGTCGAGTAGTCCAGGAAGTCTTTTATTAACATAGCTGCAAAGGGAGATTCTTCAGGGTGAGAACTGGGGTGGGGGGAGCCATTTTTATAGATATCCTTCCATGTACAGATTTTCTTGGGTTCCAATTAACCATCCGCTTGCTGATAAACTTAACTTGCATTTCTAATCTGAATGTGCACTCTGTTGATTTCATCTAAATGTTTTCCTTTGTAGAAGTCCAAAGGAGAAAGTGCTTCCCATTATGTTCAAGCCTTAGGGAATCTACAGAGTAACAGTTTACAGACACGCATCTCATGTGTTTAGCCCCGAGCCTGGGGGTAACTACTGAAAGGTCAACAAACACCATCCTTGTAGTTTCACCAATATTAGTTTTCCTGGTTTGATTATTGTCACTGAATCATTGCACTGCCATCTAGTACTTTTTTCCCACATGAACAGCCCGCTGCCTTTTCCTTTCACTGATTCATCCAGCTAAAAAACTGCACTGTGAACCACAAATTTTGAGATAGAAGACAGAGAACAACTTTGAAGAAATTAAACCAACATGTTACTGTTCAAAAATTCATGTTAAAACAATCTTTATTCTGGAAAAAAGACTGAAATTATAATAAGATTTAATTTTCAAGTTTATGTTTGATTCAAAGTTACACTGAAGAAAGCACCCAAACCTGAGTATTTGATATGCACATGGTTGCAAACACAGTTAATCTTAACATGTAGTTATACAAATATCAGGAAAGGTGTTTATGCTTTCTTTGGAGAAAGTCAAGTCAGTCTACTTGTAGGTGCCAAGGTGGCATTTCACTCTCACTTGTGCATGTTTGTTTTTTTTGCTCTCAGTTTAATACGACACTTTGTTTTGTAGGAGAGTTATCTGCATAAGTGCTATGAATAATTTTGGGGGGCCCAAGTGCAGTCTGTCTTTCTTGTATTGCAGAATCACTCAGATGTCTTTCGGGATCTCTAAAAAGCTCCCCTGAGCAGGCAGCAGGACATTTTGCTATGGCTCATATGGAGTCATTTTAGGTAGATTCTCAGCCCAACCTTGCAGCACTGTGCCAGTCCTGGGGACAGGGAGGGGCAGGATCTTTCTGTTCTGACAGATTATGGCAGTGGTGACCCCAGAAGCAGCTGATAGTAGCTCGCAACATCAGTGTTAGAGAAAGGAAGAACTGAAACATGCGATGAAAACGTAAAGGCATTTCCAGATTAGGAATTTTAAACCCAAATTCACGAAAGCATCCCGCTGACAAAATATGTCTATGCATTTAATATTAGTAAAAACGATCATAAAAACCAGTGACTAATGTGTTTCTTCTATATCACTTTATTTTTTCTGTAATATTTTATATATAAGCAAGGTAGAGATAATAAAATTACTTTTTTGCAGACAGGATATAACTTTAAGAAAATTCACCTTGTAACACTCAGGTAGTTGGAATTTTTCTTTGTTGAGATAAAAATGGTGATACTTCCTGGTGGGACTAATGCCTCAGTGTATTAAAAATCATCTCAGTATATGAAAATCACCTCCCCTCTTCCTTTATGGAAAGTATTTGAAATTCATAGATCTTGTTCTTACTGCAAGAAAAAAGCAGAGCAACTGCAAATCAATGACTTTTTGTACTTACTAGAGAAGTAAGGATTAAAAAAAAGTAAAACAACACACCAAGTCTATAAACACAGAAGCACCTAGAAAGATTAAGTGACTGAGACATAACTATCAAGAACAGAGGCTGCTTGATCCATAAACTGATAGGAATACTTAAATTATATCATTTTATGTAATTCTCAGAACTGACTTATTTGGGCATGCAGTATTATTATCACCATTTCACAGAGGAGGAACCTGAGTCTCATAGACATTAATTAATTTATCCAAAGTTGAAACTTTCAGATGGAAACTCAGAGTTTCCTGATTTTAGTTGTGTGCTGGTAACTGATAAACATTCATTAACGACAAGCTCTGAGGGTGGGAAACATGTGGGGACCCTAATCTGTGGCATTTGTTTTTTTCCTGTTGTGAATATTCCAACACGGTTTATTTTAAGGTACACATGTGGGGTCTGTGAATGCAATGCCACACCTTGAACACAGTTGACGGCTCATGTGTGGCAGACCAAGGTTAAGTATAACAAGACAGCTATAAGGGCATTAAAAAGATAATGCTATTCTTAAAAGGGCGTGTTAAAAATTCAAGTAAAACATAGGTGATGTTAATTCGCTTGCACATATTTTTGGGAAATTTACAAGAATAAACACCAGGTAGGGGCTTGTTAAGGTAGGTTTGCATTGTGCAGTTTGGAAACGGACCCTGCAGGATTGCCAAGCAAAAATGGTACCACGCTGCCTGCACTAAGCAACAGCACAGCATGAATGGCTCAGGGCCTGAGATCGTGTGCCATCCGGCCAGGGGAAATGACACTCGGCACTTGTGGGAACTCAGTAGTCTCTGCTTTGCGTTAGACATTGAGATTGTGGGGTGACTCATGACTGTCTAATACACACTTGTTTCTCTTAGTCCTGGTCTATCAGGCTTCTGAACACCAACAAGTGTACCATAAATTTCAGGATCGTCTATTAGGCAATCAGGTAACACTGAAATCAATTTACTAGTATTTTAGTACCTTACAAATTCCATATACAATACATACTTACCAGTTTGCAAAGCAATGATATGCCCATTTTCAATTTTGTTATTAAAGAATCTCTTTGAACGAAGCAATCTCTCTGAACTAAAGCATATCCAAGGTGCTCTGTTTCACATATGGCTTGAGCGTGTCCCCAAAGGTTCATGGCAGCAGTGAGGTTGCAAAGCCTTAGAAAGCAGAATCCTAACAGAAATAATAAGGTCATGAGGAAACTGTGTTTGCCAGGCACTGCTGCAGGTTCTGAGGCCTGGAGTAGCTCCTGTAAGAGCTGGCTGCCCTAAAAAGAGGAAACCTGGCACCTCCCCTGCGTCTGTCTTGCAGTT
Source organism: Dasyprocta punctata (assembly GCA_004363535.1). NCBI lineage: Eukaryota > Metazoa > Chordata > Mammalia > Rodentia > Dasyproctidae > Dasyprocta > Dasyprocta punctata. The sequence goes on along the minus strand of RJWM01004480.1, from coordinate 23,188 downwards.
GCTTCATTATGTAATCTTTTCTCCAACCACTCCTGCCCTTATATCATCCCCCATGGGACCCTCATCAGAGCGGAGAAGATGCTACTGCCAAGCTCGTGAGTTTCCAAAACTGTGAGCTAAGCAATCCTCTTGTCTTTATAAAGTGTGCCAGTCTCTGGAATTTTGTTATAACAACACAGAATGGAATCATACAAGAGGTGAGAAGTGTTCCAGCAAAGAACTGAAACCATATTGCAATCCTAAACTCAGTGTGCTTTTTAAATAGAAATTGAAACCAATCTGAAAAACAAACCCAAAAAACCAAAGTCAGGGATGCCAAAGACAGAGCACATGCTTTGAAATGTATTTATAGGTTAGTCACTTTTAAGACTAAAAATGTATCATCTTTCTTGTAAGAATAAATTCTTCGGGCTTAACATCAGTGTAATTTCTCTTTTCAAGAGCAGCTCTTTCCAAGCCTCATTTACTAATCAGAAATTTCATTTCATAAAAAGTAAATTTTAAAAAGACTAAATCAATCTGCTGTCAAATAAAAATGCCCTTCTCCAGGTGTTTCTTATTTCTTGTTTTGCTTTTAGTGAAGAACTAGTGCAACAGAAATAGTAATGCATTCCCCAATTCGTTTCCATTGAGTTAGAATTAATTAAGCCAACTTCTAGGAGATACATTACAAGGTAGGGCAGAACATGATTAATTGTCAAAATAAAGCACCAACTTTAAGTTTTTTGGGGGCTCAGATAAGAAAGAGTTCTGGCTTTCCTGTTCAGGGAAGGCTTTATCTCAGGTTCACATGGCAGCTGGTTGTCAGCCAACACTTGCGCCGTGTTCCAGGGAGAGGAAACTGAGAGTTCCTCAGGGGTTTGTATTGCTTAATTCCTATCCTTTGGACCCAAAATATTTAAATAGGAAGCACTGGGAAAATTTTAACATTTTATTGTAAATGGAAAGAAAGTAAAAATGTTACTGCAAGGTGTGTTTGAATAGTCTAAGAAATATTGCAATGTAATTCATCTCAAATGCAGTCTACCTGGAGATGAAAGTTTTAGGATTGTAATATATAATATTAAACTAATGCATGTTACTATCAGGCACAACACTTATGATTACCAGGTATAATACATTCCAATAAGAAGTATGTTGCTAGAGGTAAAACTCTATTGGTAGTTCTTAACTTGGATTCCTTTGAGTTTTTTTTTTTTCAAGAGATAAGAATCCTCTTTGAGTTGTGAGTTCGACTCCTGGTACCTGAAAAAAAAAAGAATTCTCTTTGAAAAATCGTTACAAGTGTACAAAATTGTTCTATTTCAATGATGGGGTTCATTATTCTCTTAAGGCTTATGCAAGTATTAGGTTTCGAATCCTAGGTTTACCCTAAAGTTTATTGTATAATTATTGGATATTGAGCTAATTATCAAACATTACAAGTTAAATCTTGTTCTATGAGTATAATCAACCATAAATCTTGCCTCACAAAAGCAAGGTTAGGATGAGGCGCTGGGCTCTACAGTTTGCTTATTGTAAGTCTTATCGTTGTGGAATTTTTATACTTTAGTTTCTGTGTGAAAGAGGAAATGTTAGGGTTGCAAAAGTAGCAGATACCCAGTAAAATTGCCCACCTACATTATCCTTGAATATACTTTTTGCACTGATTAAAACTTGTGCTTTCTTTGTAGAACTCCCTGTGATTGTCGAATTGACCATTTCTCCTATAAGTTGTGCCAGTTTTGCTTGACGTCATATTGCCTTCCCATATATATATGCTTATAGTTGACACTTTCATCATTATAAATGTGTCTCTTGGGCCGGGAGTTTGGTTCAGTGCCTTAAGCGCCTGCCCTGGCAGGCGCGAGGTTGTGAGTTCAATCCCCGGTGCCGGAAAAAAAAAAAAAAATTAAAAAAAATAATAAATGTCTCTCTTTCTAGTAACAATTTTTGTTCTAAACTCTATTTTGTTTGGTATTAGCATATCTTCTACACCTCTCTAGTAGAGGCTCTACTAGCAGAGGCTATCTGTAGAGCAGATCTTTTCCATTCTTTTCCTTTCAATCTATTTGTACCGTATCTTCGATTCTAACGTGTTCTTCTTTAGTCAGATAGCATATAGCTCAGTACTGTTTTCAAATTCAGCCTGAAAATCTCTGCCTTTTGGTCGAGTTGTTTAATCCATGCATAATGTTGCTAGTGATAGTGCTCAAATTCTGTCTGTTCTTTTATTTTTAATTTTTCATAATATATGTTTACAATAAATAGTAAAAACATTCATCATGGGGAATTAGGCATATAATTATCACTTCTTGATCATTTTTGTTTTCCCATTTGCTCCCTCCCATCTTCCCCCATACTCAAATCTTCTCATTTCCAAATTGTTTATCTCCCTGTTTCCTTTCATCTACCTTTTGCTTCACTCCTAAATTATTGATACTTTGGGTTTCTCATATAAGAGCAATCATGCAATAGTTAACCTTCTATGCTTGATTTATCTCACCTAGAATTATGGTCTCAAAGTGCATGCATTTCCCTATGAAAAACCCAAATTTACATTTCTTTACCATTATGTATATATACTATATTTTCTTTATCCATTTATCTGTTCATAAGTATGTAGGCCACTTTCAAAATGTAGTCATTATGATTTGTGTGGCTACGAACATGTCTTTAACTCTTTCGGAAAGATACTGAGAAAAGGGAAATCTAGGTTAAGTAGAATCTCTATTTTAGTTTTCTGAGGTATCTCCATATTGATTTCCATGGTAGTTACACTAGTTCACATTCCTACCAGCATTGTAGAAGGGCTCCTTTCCCCACCATGACCTCACCAACGTGTGGTTTTCGAGTATGTGAAGATAGCCATTTATCTGGAGTAAGATGGAACCTTAGTTTTGTTTTGATTCACATTTCTCTATTATCCAAAGATGCCAAACACAGTTTTTAGTACTTATGGACATTTTATACGTCTTCTTTTGAAAAACACTTATTCATTTCAAATGAGATCAGGTGCATTCAGGCTGGTATGGCCCACGTGAGAAATATTTATCCATTTCAATTGCTCATTTTTTATTAAGTCTTATTTTGGAAGTCTAAAATTTTAAGTACTTTATATATTCTATATATTAGTCATCTGTCTGAAGAGAAGATGGCAAAATATTTTCCTATTCTGTAGGCTGTCTCTCCATTACTGGTTGTTTCCTTTGCTCTGCATATAGTTTTCAGCTTGATACAATTAGATATGTTGGTGGTGCTTTTTGATTGAGATTAAATATATATATGTATTTTAATTTAAAAATATGAGTTGTGCTTATCCAAGGACGAGGAGTATTTTTCCATTTTGTGATGCCCATTACAATTTCTTTCTTCCTTTCTTTCTTTCTTTCTTTCTTTCTTTCTTTCTTTCTTTCTTTCTTTCTTTCTTTTTTAGAGAACTATAGTTTTTATTATAGAGGTCTTTAATGTCCTTGGTCACCTTAAATTTTTTTTTGAAGCTATTGTGAATGGGACTGTTTTACTGATTTGCTTCTTCATAGGTTTTTGTCGGTTTACAGGAACACCATTGATTTTGTTAATTCAGGTCCATTTGAACTGAATTAATTCATTAATTATTAGAGCTTTTAGTGAAGCCTTTTGGGTTTTTCATGCAAAGGATAATATCATCTGCTAATAAGGATAGTTTGACTTCTGTCTTACTATACACTTCCATTTTGCTCCTGTCTCTTGCCTAACTGGTCTGGCTAAACTTTTAAGTACCATACTGCAAAGGAGAGATGAGAGTGCGCATCCTTGTCTTGTTTCTGATTTTAGAGAACATGACTTCAAATTTTACCCAATTTAGCAATGGGTTTGACAAGTTGGCATAAGGTTTCATCATTTTTTATCATCTTAATCTTTTATTTTGTCAAAAATTTTTACTACATCTGCTGACGTCATAATGTGATTTTTGTCCTCATTTCTGTTTATGAGATAAATTATGTATGTATTCAGTTACATATGTCAAATCATCCTTGCATCCTAGGGATAAAGTCAACTTGGTCGTGATCTATACGATCTTATCTTTTTTTGAGACAGGGTCTCACAGTGTTATTTAGGCTGGCCTTGAGTTCACTATGTAGCCTAGGCTGGCCTCAAACTCACGGCGATTCTCCTGCTTCGGTTTCTTATGTGCTGGGATTACAGACATGTGCCACCATGCCTGGTTATGATGTTTTCAATGATTTGTTTCATTCCATTTGCCAGTGTCGTCTTGAAGTTTTTGCATCTGTGTTTATTAAGAAAATTGACCTGGAGTTTTCTTTATTCTTAAATCCTTGTCTGATTTTGGTACCTGGATAATGCTAGCTTCTGGGAATGAGTAGGGCAGTGTTGCTTCCTTTTCAATTTCATAGAAGAGTCTGAGGAGTATTGGTATTGGTATCTTTCCAGAAGATCTAGTTGAATTCTTCAATAAACCCATCAGATTCTGGGCTTTTCTTAGTTTGTTGAATTTTTGCTATTGCTCCATTTCATCACCTGCTATTAATCTATTTATGGTTTTTATACATGCTGTTTCAATTTTGGTAATTCTGGTGTCTAAGAATTTCTGCAATTTTTCTAGGTGCTCCAACTTAATGCAATATGTTTTTTGAAGCAGTTTCCTCTACTGGATTTTGGTAGTATCATTTGTGATTGCAACCTTTTTAAATTTCTTTTTGCATTTATATGAGTATTTTGCTTCTCTTGGTGAGTCTCCCTAAGGGTTTATCAATCTTGTTTATGCTTCCAAAGAAACAATTCTTTAATTCAGTGGTTATTTGTTTTAGTTTTTTAATATGAATTTCATTGATTTTTGCTCTGATCTTCACAGTTTTTCTTCTACTAGTTTTGAATTTGGATTATTCCTATGTTTTTTAGGACCTTGAGATGCACCATTAGGTTATTTATTTGTCATCACTCAGTTCTTTTAATTTATTGCATTCACAGCTACAAACTTCCCTCTGAAGACTGCTTTCATTGTGTTCTACATGTTTGGCTTTGTACTTTTATTTTTATTTGATTCTGTGAAACTTTAACTTCTTCTTTGATTTTTTCTGTGATCCATTGATTATTCAATAACGTATTATTTAATCTTAATGCGTTTGTGTATTTTCAGTGATTTCTTTTGCCTTAATTTCCAGTTTCATTCTGCTGTGATCTAACGATATTCAGCAAATTATTACTATTCATTCATATTTATTTAAGTATAATTTATGGTCTTAGATATGCTCTATTTTGGAAAGAATTATATGAGCTGCCAAAAAATGCATATTTCATTGTTGGAAGAAACTCTCTGTAGGTATGTGATAAGCTCATTTATTAAAAAATGTGGTATTACTGTGATATTTCTTTGTTGATTTGTTGTTTAAATATCCTGTCCATTTGTGACAGAAGGGTATTAAATTCCCCCATGGTTATTACATTGGGGTCTGTCTTTTTATAGTAGTATTCTGTATTACTTTGTTTTCTCTTATGGCTTGAAAAATGTCACTCCAAGTTTTCCTGGCCCTTAAGGTTTGTGCTGAGAAATATGCTGTTATTCTGATAGACTGACTTTGTGCATTATTTACTGTCTCTTTCTAACAACTTTTGGTATTCTCTGCTTTTGTTGAAGTATTGGAATTTTTATTATGACATAACAGGGTGGTTCTTTTTTTGGTCATAGCCATTTGGGGTTCTCTAGGTTTCTTGCACTTTACTATAGAATTCTTTTCCTAGATTTGTGAAGTTTTGCACCATAATTTCAGTGAATAAAATTTTTATATGTTATAAATCATCTTCTAATTTTGAAGTTGCTTGGGTTGTTTGTTTGTTTGTTTTTGGTCATCAGGCTGCCCTCGGATCCAACTTGCATGGTGTCAAAGTTATTTTTAGAATATATGACTTTATGATTTAATACATCCACCTTATTTTCAATTTCTGAGACTTTGTCCTCACTTTGGTCAGATCTGCTATTAGTGGTTTGTATTGAATTTATCGTATCTTGTATTCCTGTCAGCTTTCTTTAATTTCTATTTCCTTACAAAATGGTTTTTCATATCTTGATTGGTCATGTTTAATTTATTGTTTGTTTCTTCTTTAATCTTATTGAATATTTTGTTAGCAAAATTCTTTATCTGTTTAACAAAATCCTATCTTAAACTTGCTAAATATTTTTCAGATTTACTTACGTGTTTCTTGCTTGCACTCTTCAAGCATTTTATCCACTTGGTTCTTTGTCTTTTTGCCTGTTACTCCCTTTTCTTCAGCTTCTGTAAAATCAACTTTTGGATATTAAGTGTTCTGGAGGCATCACATTGACTAGACTTGGTATATTTCTGTTGCATTTGTGTTGCAAGTTTATAATCTTTTAGGGTAGAAAAGCTTGATCACTTGCTGTGAACTCTTTAGTTAGAGTCTGTCTCTCTGTGATATGTACTTGTGTCGGGTTATATTTTGGTGCTTCTACAGTTCTTCAACTTAGTTATCATAATATTTGAAGGTTTTCTTGATGTCCCACCTTATTCGATTACTACATCCCTATCACCAAATAGAGAGGAAAAAAATGAATTGCATTAATGTTTATGAGATGAAGACAAATCAGATATTTGTCATACAATAAAAACAATTGAAAAAAGCATCTATGTCACTATTGATGATGACAAAGAAATCAGAAATAATAAAAAGTCAAAGAAAACTTGATATGGATGTATCACAAGAACCAATAAAAGTCACAGCTCTACTCTCCTTAACAAAAAAGACCTGCAATAATCATATACACATGAAAATAAACCAAATATTGATATACAGTAAATACCTACTAAGTACTACAATGATCCTACAATTAACATAGAAAAATTCAACTATAAGAGCGTAGATTCAACTGAATAGCTAAAAATTATTAAAGTTGATTAGTAATAGTAATAAAAATGGAGGAGATACAGAAACAAAAATTACAAAAGTAAAATTTGAAACATAAAGAAGAAAAGGAAGAGAAAAAGGAGGAAAATGAGATAAAATGCAATTAAAGTATAAAAGAAAGTTAATAGAATTAGATAAACATAACAAAAACATACCAAAAAAAAGAAAAGAAAGATAAGAAAAGTGGCGCACGCCTTTAATCCCAGCACTCGGGAGGCTGAGGTAGGCGGAGCATTGTGAGTTCGAGGCCGGCTTGGGCTACAACGCGAGTGCAAGGCCGGCCTGAGCTACATAGTGCGACACTGCCTCAAAAAACCAGGGCCGGGAGTTTGGCTCAGTGCCTTAAGCGCCTGCCCTGGCAGGCGCGAGGTTGTGAGTTCAATCCCCGGTGCCGCAAAAAAAAAAAAAAAAAAAAAAAAAAGGAATCAAAGAGCAGGAACAAAAATGAAGCAAACAACCTACTGCACTAAACTCAATCAAACACTAAAAGAAAGCTGACCAATATTCTGCCTCTTCTCTCTCTCACTGTTTCATAATTGGGCTATTTAAATCTTACTTTTGCTACCCTGTTGCTTCTAGTAATTTTCCTTTTCTAGAGGATCATGACTAATTGAAACACTTCAAATCTGCAGTTCCAGACAAGAAGCAAGCATCTAACAAAAATCAATTCAGGTTCCTTCTATATCAAATTTTTGACTTCATGATGTTTTGGGAAACTCTTAATTATAAAACTTGTATCAAACCAGAAAAATAACTCAATTCATATACAGTGTATTCTAGCCTAGAAATTTAAGAATATGAGTAGAGCTAGGGATTTAGCTTAGTAGTGTAAGCACCTGCCTGGCAAACGTAAGGTTGTGAGTTTGATTTGTGGGAAAAAAAAAAAAAAAAAAAAAAAAAAAAAAAAAAAAAAAAAAAAAAAAAAAAAAAAAAAAAAAAAAAAAAAAAAAAAAAAAAAAAAGACAGAAAGAAAGAAAAAAGAAAAAGAAAAAAAAGAAAAGAAAAGAATATAAGTAGAGAAGAAAGTTCCCTTAGAATGTTAGGCAAGACTAAAAAAAAAAGAAAAGAAAAGAAAAGAAGATTCATTTTAGAAGATTAAGAAAACTTTAAAATACTGTTAGAGTCTCATAGCATAGAGCTAACATGGAATGTTATGTAACGTGTCTGTTAATTTTTACAAATTGCTCCTTAAATGTATTGATTTTTTATAAGTAAAAATTTCCCAATAGCAATGGTTAGTGTTACTTTAAAACAATGCTCTCTTATCATATACTAAGAAAATTCAACATGATAATTATAGTACAATTTTTTCACTTGGCAAAAGATCTTCTAGGAAGAGGTAGAAACTGATGCAGACAAACCCAATCGAATAAGAAAATGCTGCACAAAGATATAAAGGCTAGGAAGGCATTTTACAATCAATAACTTACCTACTATTAAACCTGGAATACAGAAGAAGCAAAGTGATCATCACCAACTAACAAAGCAAAGAGTCCTCTCATGAAGTTTTGTATGCATCCAGGGCAGTTTGACCAATACCCTTTTCATAGAGTGTCAGCAACCTAATTGACCATCAATTACTAAGCTTCAGGACCAGCATAGATTTGGTAGGTGGCCAGTAGATCTTATGTCTCCATTCAATCTTTTTTTAAAACTGCATTACATTATTAGAACTCAGAAAATGAGTTCCAATGGCATAATGCATCATAGCATCAAAGAATGGTGCTTTGATGCTAAAAAGCAAAGATCCTTCTGACCTTTTCTTGTTTCTCTCCCTCCCAGCTCAGGGACAGGATTCTTTCAAAATTCTCCTATTTACCTGACTAGATTTACCAAAAGAGGAACACAATTGTCTTTAGTTTTTGTGGCAGTCAGATTTTTCATTCTGGTGTGACAAAATACCAGTCAAATATGAACTAATGAAGAGAAATACTATTTTGGATCATAGGTTTAGAAATCTTAGCCCATGGTTGTTTGGTTCTATTGCTTTTGGGCCTTTGTCAAGGCAGAACATCATGGCACCAAGAACTTGTGACAGAGGAAGTTGCTCACCTCACGGCAGCCAGGAAGTCAAAAGAAAAAAGAGGGAGGTGCCCAAGAACTAACATCACCAAATCCTAGCATCACCTTGGAGCACAAGTCTCCAGGGACTTCAGTTCCTTACGGCAGCCCCTATTTCTTCAATGTTCTACCAAATCTCAATGGCACCAAGTGGAGGAACAAAGATTCAAGACACAAGCCTTTGAGTACATTCCAGATTCAAGCTACAGCAATGTGTTTTTGTTAGTTTATTACAGTGAAATTTCAGAAAATCAAGGGAATATTTCTCCATGCCCCTGTAATACATTTCACAAACCAAACAATCCAGGACAAAACAAAAACACAAACAAGAGAAAAAGAAAACTGAATAGCAGATGAATAATTAGATTTGATTTAAAGATATTTAATTATTAGTGCATTGCCAAAGTAAAAAGTTTAATACTTTATAGTAAGACCCAAATAAAATTTCTGATCAGTGGTGCTCCCTGATAGCAAAAGTTCTAATTGCTTATCAGAGGACTTGTTCCTACTACCTTAGAGAAATGTCTGACACAAGTATCCAATTAATTTCAAATCCTAGGATAATAAAATATATCCAGAAGTGAGAAATGAAATTAGGCAAAGGCCAGAAGTTTATTGAATCAATTCCATTTCCAGCAGTTTTGAAGCACAGGTGGAGTCTGGGCACAGGGTGTAACGACAGTGAGTGCACCTGATGGGGTGTTATATGTCCGATCCATATCTGGCCTACTGCCTAGCAAAGATTCTCCAAGCAATCTTGGCAGAAATGCCAGTGCATTCTCAGAATGATAAAAACACCTCTCTCTGTGTGAAACAGAAACAAAAGACTAACTTTTTTGTTTGCATAGTGAAGAATCATTATGTAGGTCAGTTTCATCAATGGAGCAGACTACTGGTTTTCTGTCATGGAGGAGTAGAATTGATTGACTGGTAGGTGGGTGGAAGTATTTTGTGGAAGCTTGTTACTTGGGTGAGGTTTCTTGATTGATTCCCACTCATAGATAGGCTTACTGGAGTGATCCTGTTCTTAACTAGTGAAGAGCTCATTAGTTTGAAACAGTGTTCATATTGAGATGAATTGTCACATTATTCCTTTACTGTGGGTTTCCTTAAGAAGGAGCTGTTGATTGTTTGATATACTTTTAGCATATTTTTAAATCATATTTGATTAATATATCTGCTATATTATTTCTTACAGCTGCTGTAACAAATTGTCACAGTTTCAGTAGCTTAAAACAATGCAAATTGTGATCTTATAGTCTTGAAGTTCAAAAGTCTGAAATAGGGCTTACTGAGGTGGAACCAGGTGGCTGGAGGGCGTCGTCCCTTCTGTAAACTGTGAAGAAGCAACCTTTTCTTTGATTTCTCTAGATTTTAGAGGCTGCCTGAATTTTTTGCCTGTGCTTCATTGCCAATTTCAATCTCATCAATAACCATATCACACCAACGTCTTCTTTCATTTCATCTCTGCCTCTGACTTCTTGTATCTGTTTCTCACTCACAAGGATAGTTTTGACTACATGCAACTCAACTCCTTATCCCAGGATACTCCCCCATCTCAAAACCCATGATTTAATCATATCCACAAATTCTCTTTTGCCAATGTAAAATATTCACGGATTCTGAGGAATAGGGCATAGAAAATTTGTGAGGCTATTATTTTGCTTACCACATATGATAAACATGTTTAGAGTGTAATTTCTTTGTGTGTTTTTTCTACGTCTTTGCAGTTACTTCATTACATAAAATAAACTTGAATATTTTCTCTCTAGTAGTTTTTATAATCTGGATTTTCCTAACTGATTTTTTGATGCAATTTGCCATAATTTTTTATATGCTGTATGTCTTTAGCTTCAGCTACACTATCCAATACACTAGCCACTAAATATAAATGGCTTTAAAATTTAAACATGAGTGAATGGAAATAAATAAGTACTAAAAACTCAATTGCTGGCTCCAGAGACTCTGAACTCCTCCCAGCCAGATGCAAGGTCCCAGCGGTGCCACACTCCAAGTTGTGCTCAGCCTAGCAGCCTGGGTCCTGGAGGTTCTGAACTCCACTCAGCTAGGCATAAGGCCTCAACACCACACTCTGGGAGGGAGTCCTCACTAGCTGCACAGAGGATCTGAGCTCTGCTAGCCCAGCATCTCAGTGCAATCCATCAGGGGAATGCCCAGCCAGCCTCACAGGACACAGAGGTACTGAGCCCAGCTCAGCCCAGAGCTCCAGAGCCACTCATCAAGGAGTGACCAGCATAGCCAAAGGGTCTTGGAGAATTTGAGCTCTGCCCATCAGAGCACAAGGCCCTAGCTCCATAGTTCAGGGGTACAGTCACATGGCAGGTCCTGGAGGTTGCAAACTCAGCCCAGTCAGGAGCAAGGCCCCCACACCAAACACCAGGGGTGCATGCTGGCTAGACCCATGCTCCAGAGGCTCTGAACTCCTCGCAGCCAGACACAAGGTCCCAGTGGTGCCACACGCTGGGGTGCACTCTGCCTAGTCACCTGGGTCCCAGAGATTCTGAACTCCACCCAGCCAGGCACAAGGCCACGGTGCCACACCCCAGGAGTGCATCTCTGCTAGCAACCTCCATTGCGGAGGTTCTGAACTCTGCACAGCCAGGTTCTAGGTTCTGGTGACAAGCTCCAAGAGTGTGCACCTGCTAGCTGCAGAGAGGATACAAGCTTTGCCCAGCCCAGTGTCCCAAAGCAAACCAACAAAGAACATTAGGGGAACACACAGCCAGCCTCACAGACCACACAGCACAAAGATCTGGTGCCATAGCCTGGGGGTGTTCCCTGGTTAGCCAAGGGGATACTGGAGAATTGAAGCTCTACCCAGCACAGCCTTCCACTGCAGTCCATCGGGTGGCTACCTGGCCAGTCACGCAGGTCCTAGAGGAAAATGATAAAACGAAAGAGCAAGATGTTGTCTCAATCCTCCAGCCCACTGAAAACAAACCCAAGAGACTCTGAAATGGAAGACACTGGAAATCACACAACTGAACTTTCTGAAACGATAGCAAATGAAGTAAAGAAACAACTCCATGAAGTTATAGAGGAAATCAGATCAGAAATAGTCTCTCAGCTAAAAAATGAAATGACAATCATTATGAAAGAAATGCTATCTGTATCTAAAGAAGATCAAGATAAGAAAATAGAAGAACATAAGAAAATGATGGAAACTTTGAAGGAACAAAATAAGACACAAATAGGATGCATTAAACAAATTCAAAGGGAAATTCAGGAAATTAAAAATTCCATGGAGAGTTGGCAAAACCACTTGAATGAAGCTGAAGATAGAATCTCAGACCTTCAAGACAGCATAATAAAAAAAAGTTGTTCTTGCCACAACTTGTACATTTCTGATCCAGCTATTGTGGAGTTAACGTTTTAAATAAGGGACCTTGTTTCTAGGTTCTTTTAGGAGACGTGGACAGAAAATACATTGTTTAAAGAATACATGAGTTAGCACTGTTTCAAATTCTGCCAATATGACAAAGGAGAATGACACCTCAGGGTTACTTGTGAACAAAATTGACCTATCTTTTATGAATTAAAGCTAAGCCTATCCTTGACTTTGTCAAAAACTATGTGTCTTTTACCCATCTTTAGGATCTTTCATTTATGGAAAAGCTGTATTATTAAATTCTAATTTAAGATCAGTTTGTCCTAATTCATTCCAATCATTTACTTCTGTGTAACTGCTCTACTGGATAAATTGGTTTAGTAAGAGTTAAAGAACTCTGGTTTGTTTCTTTAAAAAACTTCTTTCTTGTGCTAATGCAGGAGCAATTTGACACAGTTCTTTAACAATTTGAACCAGATGAATTAAAATGTTTGATTCTTCACAAAAAGTGCAGGAAGCAGCCTCAAAGGGTAAGATCTATAGACCAAATTTAAAGCACCAGGCATTGAACACAAACACACACGTTGTGCTGCAAATAAACCAATTCTAAGGGCTCATAAAATGATGTCAGCTGTTCATCAGAGTTGTTGTCTAAGGATCATCACTAATGAAAACAGTCTTCCTCTTCCTCTTCCTCTTCATAGCCACTAACAGAAATAATAAATCAATTCAAGGAAATGCAGTGTCTGTGTTTAACTTTACTAGAGATGGTGACTAATCAAGGTGTCCACTGTTAACAAATCCATCAATTAGAATTCTGGGTCATCTGTTCCAGTTTTGTTCACTGCAATGATCAAGTCCCAGTTTTCGATGCTGGGTCCCATCCCTTCTACATCCTGCTATCTCATCTTGTGTTGCACCCCAGGAGAATCAGCCTCAGTCACCTTCCCCACAGGGAACAGCCTAAAGGGCACTCTTTTTACACCTGCCCATCATTTACTAGCCAGCACCTGCAACTGCCATGCAGGAAACTGTTCAAGATCAAATGAAATAAAGCCTGAGTTTTGGTGGTGCGCATCTGCAATTTCAGCACCCTGAGAGGTTGAGGCAGGAGAAAAACAAGTTCAAACCCAGTTTAGGCAAGTTAACAAGACCCTGTCTCAAAAAAAATAATTAGGTGAGGATATAGCTCAGTGTGAATGCTATGTGTCTAGTACTACAAGAAAAAAATGAAGTAAGAAAAAATAATGTTAATTTTAATACAAATGAAGCTATCTTACTATACTTGGCAATTATAGAAGAGTATTAATGTTGGGGACCACAAATTCACAATGGCTAACTTTGCATCCTTCCCTAAGGGATAAATCGAGCTGTGGGATTATGGTATCACCCTTTTGAGACTTCCCATTAATTCTTGGAATGGGCCAGCCTCTCCCAACCCACTAAGACTAAACTAAAACTACTAAGATTAAAAAGAACATTCCAGGGAAAGATCTTTCTTAGCATAAGATCTTCTCTATCTCTTAATTCATCTCAGAATTATCCATTGTCTTTTGAGTCATCGACCTCTGAATCTTCTGCCAACCTTGAATCTTCCACTAGCCCTCCTACATTGTACACACCCAATAAATAGTAGCTGGTTTAGAGTATCTTGGTCTCTGCCCATCCCGAGGCATTGACCTCCCAGTCCCGCATCATGCATTACTAAATTTGTCTCTGTTTCTTATTTCATCCTTTCACTGTACCCCTCTTACATAATTGAGGATCTTGGCCAGGTCCCCAATATATTTAAATAAGTTTTGAATCTTAAAGAAAAGCTAATCCAAGCATACACAGAGAGTTTAAAGATGTTCTTATACATAATTTGCGTGCCTGCTAGAAATATAGTAATGAAAGCAAGACAACTTAAAACAAAGACTGTATGACTTTTAAATTAAAAGTTGGCCTAACTTTAACATCAAAGAAGAAAGATAAACCAGAAAGGAGAACGGATTTGTCTGCAGAGGGTAGTGTTCTTGGTCATATAGGTGGTATGATCAAAACATGGTGATTGCATAAATTCTTAAATATTCATTTTAATAAAATACACATCACCTAACCTCCCCTCAAAATGTTTCCCTTCCTTTGAACATATGTGTTCCATCATTCTTACCACTTTCTGAGTCCGTTCTGAAAGTCTTCTTTCATGAGTGCTTTTAGTTGCATTGTCGTGGCTACACTGGTGTCCTACACTGATTCAAAATATTTATCTTTCAAGATCGTTTTTACTTCAGGGAAGAGCCACAAGTTGCACAGTGCCAAAATGAGTGAATAAAGTGGATGAGGACACATCATAATGTGTTTAAGAGTCTGCTTTTTCATTCAATGGCACTTGTCTGTAGCATTCACTATATTTTTATCCCAATCAGTAAAGACACTTATAAAGAGGACTTCTAGAATTGCTTCAAAAAATTGCAAAACTTATGGAATAAGTGTGTTCAAAGAGAGAGGAAGTTTTCTGAGAGGGATTAATAGAAATGTCACACTTTGAATTTTTGAAAATCAAGTCTGTAGATTCATTTCTTAACCACTTTCTTCTTTAGTTTCAGTCACCAGACTTGTCCCAGCATACTTGCTAGTGGTGAAGGACATCTTAAATTCTTGAATCTTTCTACTGGTATTTGCCTATCCCTTTCTGTTTGTGCCATGTTGGGTGTTTTGGTATTTTTGCCTTACAGAATCTGTAGTGCCCAGGGAGAGAAGGAAACAATCAGACCCAACAAATGTGGACATTAAATATAGTAGCCCAATTGAAACTCATGCTGAGACCTACGTCTAACAGTGACAAGAGGGCCGATGACATCCCCCATCTGCCAACGGGAGCAAGGACTTGCTTGGCTTGGACAGTAACCACAGTGGCGGGCAGTGGTGGTGAACCTATGGCACCTGTGTCATTTGCTTTTCTTTTAACAAAAGATGTTAATATATGAGTTGTTTTCTCTAACCTAAAACCATAGTATTCAGGTTTAATTGCAGTGTTGGCATTTTGTAATAAAAGGGTTTTGGGTAGAAATTTGAGTGCTTGATCTCTAAAAGGTTTGCCATCACTAGTCTAAGGGGAACAAACAGGAAGGCCTCTGGAGCCAGGAGGGTACCTCAAAAAACAATAGACCCTGGGCCAGGAGTTCAGCTCAGTGGCTTAAGTGACCGCCTGGCAGGTGCAAGGCTGCAAGTTCAATCCCCTGTGCTGCAAAAAAACAAAAAACAAAAAACAAAACACAAAACAAAACAAACAAACAAACAAACAAAAGACCCTAAAGTTCAGCACAAAAAATCATGACTGGCTGGATCCCAAGATTAGATTCTAGAAAGAAATGATTCATTCAATACTGCAAGAATCATTTTCATTCATTCAATCTTCTATTGATTTTCCTCTTTTATATATTTTATGTTTCAACAAGATTTTTGGAGCTTTGGGAATTTTCTCCCTTTTATTTCCTCCTTTAATTTCTTTTCTCTTTTCCCCTTTCAAATTTTTTAAACTTCTTTCTTATATTTCTTTTATTTCCTGTTTTTGCTTTACTTTCTTCTTTTTGTACATTCTTTCTTGGGACTGCTCTCTATCACTATTAATTTCCTTTTACTCCTCAATAGTACCTCCTGTCTCACTTTTTCCTCCTCCTCCTGATATTCCATTAATTAATTTTTCAAATCTTGCTTCATTTGTTCTCTGGCTTCCTAATCCCTCTACCATTATGTATAAAACTACTGATGTTGATGAATCTCTCAAATACCTGGTTAACTTTATACTATTGATGTTCAATAATTTTCTGCTGTTAGTAAATTTGTTCCATTTAGTAGATATTACCGTGGGTTTTCTTATTGTTCATACTATAATTACAGTTCTATTTTCTATGGTTAGGGGTGGTACCTTCTTAGTCTTTGGGCTTTGTAAATATATATGTAAATAGTTTGTGTTTGTGCTACAATTGATGCTGATTTTATTACTGTAGCCAAGATGACATAGCTGATGCTATTAATTGGTTTTCTTGGCATCCCAATATTTGGATTGCCCAAGTCATTAACAACATTGTGGCCTATTCCTAGGAAATTGGGTACTGGGCTATATAGACTGCAAACTCTCATCCCCAGTAAACAGAGGTGGTTGGATCTAGGGACAGAAGCAAAGGTTAAATATTAGCCACTCCCAGAGATCACCACCGAAAAGCAGACATTAACTAAACAGCTCTCCATAGAAGAAACACAACTTTCCACTGTGCTTCAATTTCATTGCCTATTATTAAATTACTCAGGGTTTTTAATTCTTTTTATTTTTGGTACCAGGAATTGAACTCAAGCTCTTGTGCTTGCCAGGCAGGCACTGTGCCACTGAGCTATATCCCTGGCCCATGGCTTTTTAATTTTTTTTTTCAATTTTGTTAAGTCATATGTGTTTCTATCCAATTCTTCTGGATTCTCCAAATTGTTAGGACTGCTTTCATTGTATTCCATAAGTTCTGGTATGTTGTACTGGCATTATCATTTAGTTCTATAAATTTTCTTATTTCTTCTGTATAGAATTACTTATTTATGGATATATTGTTTAGTTTTTATGCATTTGCATAATTTCTGTGTTTTCCTTTGTTACTTATTTCTAAATTTATTGTACTTGATCTGATAATGTGAATGGAATAATTTCAATTCTTTTACCTTTACTTAAGCTGGCTTTATTGGTGGGTATGTGGGCTGTTTTGGAAAAACTTTCATACGCTGCTAAAAAGATGTGTATTCTATTGTCATTGAGTGGAATACCCTATATTAAATCCACCTGTTTAAAAATTTTGTTCAATTTTGATATTTTTTCTTGATTTTTTTGTGTAGTTGATCTGTCTTTTGGTAACAGTGAAATACTGAGGTCCCCACCATAACTGTGTTTATATTTATCTGGCCTTTTATGTCCAGTAGTACTTGCTTTATAAAGTTAGGTGTGCCATAGTTTGGTGCATATAAGTTACTAATTATTTTCTCTTGCTGCTAGATTGTTCCCTTAACTTTCTTTGTTTCTTTTGTTCAGTTTTGGCTTGAAGTTCACTTTGTTTGAATATAGCATAGATATGCTTGACTTATTTTAGTTCTTGTTGCATGGAACATGGCTTTGCATCCTTTGATTTTAGTCTATACATTTCTTTGTAGGTTAAACATGTTTCTGGTATGCAGAATATCATTAGATTTTGTTTCTTATCAATTCTCCCAGTCTGTGTCTTTGAACTGGGAAATTGATACCATTCACATTGAGAGTTGGTGCTGACTGATACTGAAATATCCATGTTTTTACCTTATTTCCCTGCTGCTGATTCCCTACCATTCCCTTCTACTGAACCCCACACTCCATGGTATATTCATTCTGTTAGACCTTTGATCATTGTTAACTTATTCGACCCTCTGTAGGATATCCTTGAAAACTTTTTGTAGTGCCAATTTGTTGATCATGACTTTCTTTAGGTGCTTTTTATCATGAAATATCTTCTTTCTCCATAACTTTTTAAAGATAGTTTTGCAGGATATATCAACTTGGATTGAAATTGTTTTCTTTTATGGCTTTCTCTCTGGTCTTTAAGGTTTGTGTTGAGAAGTCTGATACATAAATCTAATGGGTTTTCTTTTATACTTGATTCTTGATTTTTCCTAATCACTTTTTTTTTCTTCTTTTGGTCTCCCAGAACTTTGACAATTTGTCATAGAAGAACCCATTGCTGATTATAGCTACTTAGAGTTCTATATGACTCATTGATCTGTATGTTAAATTATTTCCCTTATTTTGAAATTTTTCTGCTATTATGTCTTTAAAGAGTGATTTTATTTCATTTGTGCTGTCCTCTAATTTTTCACTAATTCCAATAAATCTTAGTCTTCTTTTCATTATATAGGAATTGTTGAATTCATTTTCCATGCTTGCTTCTTACTTTTTGGGAATCTCTCATTACCTTTCCACAACCCATATATATTCTGGTTCTGACATTCTTTACTCACAATGGCTACTTCTGCCCATACTTTTCATAGAAATTTAATCCTCTGAATTTCTTTTTTTTTGTTTTGTTTAAGAGAAAATGGACACAGAAAAGAGAAACAAAAAGCAAAAGAGACAAACAAACAACAACAAATCCAGTACGGTAACACTATAGGTTTACAAAATGAGATGGTTGGAACTTGACAGTAGTTACAACATTGCGTATCGCTACTCTCAAAGGGGTTGTTCAGATTAACAGATAGAGACATGCAAAATTGATCTAATCATATGAGTATTAACTGTTCTTTTTCAATAATTAATGCATTTAGCAATGTAGTCATTTTTACTATCTTATGTATACCTTTTTATAAATTTATGTCTTTTTCCTTTTCCCTTCCTTCTTTCCTCCTTTCCCCTTGGAATATCTCTTGCTGTCTTTAAAATAACTGCCCATACGATCAGGCCTAATATAATCAAACAAAATAGTTCAGAATAAAGCCAATAAAAAATAAAACAATGGTCACAGAAAAGAGAAACAAAAAGCTAAAGGGACCAACAAACAACAACAACAAATGCGATACTGTAACATTATAGGTTTACAAAATGAGATCGCTGGAGTTTGACAGTGGTTGTAACATTGTATATCATTATCTTCAAAGGGGTTGCTCAGATGGACAGATATAGACATGTAAAATTGATCCAATCATATGAATATCAACTGTTCTCTTTCAATAGTTAAAGCATTTAGTAGTGTAGTCATTTTGACCATCTTATATATACCCACATATAAATCTGTGTCTTTTTCCTTTTCCCTTCCTTCCTTCCTCCTTTCCCCTTGTAATACCTCTTGTTATCTTCAAAATAACTGCCCATACCATCGGGCCTAATATAATCAAACAATATAGTACTGAATAAAACCAATAACAAATAAAACAATGGAAGCAAAACATAGTAATACAACATTGATTTCTATAATGCCTCATACTATCTTCTAAGCAGTTGCCTATATCATCTGTTATAATACAATCAAATAAACCAAAATAGGTTAAAATCACTCAGAATAGAACAATGAAAGCAATACAGGGAGCCTTTTCATGAACTTTTATTTTGGTCATTCTCATTTCACATCATTTTCTTAAGCTCTTTTAGTTTTGTATTATTGTTGAGTGTACATTCACTAAAATTTTTGTTTATTTGACTCAATGGCCTTTTACTTACATATTCTGTGATTCCCAAATGCTTTATTGCTCTGTTTTCTTATCTCACCAGATATCATTTAGAATAATTTCAGTATGTGACTTTTGGTTTACTGTCTTTCTATGTCCCATTGCCCGTGGATAAGCCGGGTGTTTTCACAGGCAAGATTTTTGGCTTTTTCTCCTCATGTTTCTATTTACTTGTGATTAGACTTGGTGTAATACCCAAAGTCATTCTTGGAAACTACCATTACTCAAGCCAAACTGTACAAGGATACAAGCAAAAAGTGAACAATCAGCCAAGCTCATTAATAAATATAGATGCAAAATTCCTCAACAAGATACTGGCAAGCAGATGCAATGAATCATTAAAAACATCATATACCATGATCAAGGAGGTTTCATACCATAGATTAAAAGATGATTCAAAATATGCAAATTAATAAGTGAAATATATCACCTAAACAGAAGCAAAGACAAAGATCACACTATCAACTCAATAGATGTAGAAAAAGCCTTTAACAAAATTGAACATCTTTTTATGAATAAAATGAAAATAGGGATAAAAAAATCTTACTTCAATTTGATGAAAACCACTTATAAAAAGCTTTTTGCTAATGTCATCTTAAATTGGGAAAAACTGAAAGCTTTTCCTCCATAGTCAGGAACAACACAAGAATGTCCATTATCACTATTCTTGTTCAACACTGCACTCAAATAATGAGAAAAAGACATCAGGCAAGGGGAACAAAAGGAACACCTATAGGAGTGGAAGATGGCAAATCATCAGCTGCTGGTGACATGATGCTCTGTATAGGAAATCCCAAAGACACTTAGAATAACCAAATTCAGTAATACAGCAGGCTATGAAATCAACACACACAAATCAGTAGTGTTCCTACACACTAAGAATGAGCCCACTGAGAAAGAAATTATGAAAAATATATTTTTCACAATAGCACCAAGAAAAATTACATAATTAGGAATTAAGTAAGGAAGTGAAAGACCTCTACATAAAAACTACAGTACTCTGAAAAAGGAAATCAAAGAGGATATCAGAAAATGAAAAGATATCCTTCATTCCTGGATAGGCAGAACCAATACAGTGAAAACGACCATACTTCTAAAATTGATAAACAGTTTTAATGTAATCTCAATCAAAACTCCAACAGCATTCTTCAGAGAACTGTAGAAAACAGTCCTAAAAGTTATGTGGAACCAAGAGCCAAAATAACAAGATCAATCCTAAATAAAAAGAGCAAAGAGAGAGGGAGCACAATCCCAGATTTGAGGTCATATTACAAAGCTGCTATGATAAAAATGACATAGTACTGGCAAAAAGACTTATATGAGGATCATGGAGCAAAACAAAAGATACAGAAATAACTCCAAGGACATTCGACACTTTCACCTTTGACAACATGGCCAAAAACATACACTGGGGGAAAGATAACCTCTAATAATTGCTGATGGAAACACCAACCATCTGTGGAAGGTTGAATTTTGATTCATCTCTCACCATATACTAAACTAAAATCAACATGGAACGATGAACTAAATGTTAAAACGGATACTTAGTCAGCTGGAAGGCAAAATAAGCAAATCACAAGTCACTGGCATAAGCAAGAACTTCCTGAACAGAACCCTGGCTGCACAGGAAGCAGGACCTAGAATCAACAAAGGGAATCATATCAGATTTAAAAGTTTTTGTATAACAAAAGAAACAGTCAACAAGCTGAAAAGACAACTTACATAATGGGAAAAATTTGCTAACTATTTCTCAGAACTAATATGTGGAATATATAAGGAACTCAAAAAATTTTATATTCCAAGATAAATGACCCAATTAAAAAATGGGCAAGTAAAATGAATAGATACTTCACAGAAGAAGCACAAATGGCCAATAAACACATGAATAAATGCTTAACATTGCTAGCCATTTAAGAAATGCAAATTAAAACAATAGTGAGATTCCATCTCACTCCAATAAACAATGGATATATTAAAGCAATCAGATAACAAGTGTGGTGCTTATGTAGTCCTTCTACATTGTTAGGGGGGAATGCGAAGTAGTATAACCACTGCAGAGAGCAGTATAGAGATCCCTCAGAAACCTAAAAAGAGAAATTCCATTTGATTGAGCTATTCACCTTGTAGGTTATCTTCCAAAAATAATTAAAGACATTGTATTACAGCGGTACATGCATACCCATTTTTATACACACAATTCATAATAGCTAAATCTTGGAATCATTCTATATGTCCATCAACACATGAACATATAAAGAAAATGTGGTTGTTTACACACAATAAAGTTCTACTCTGCCATAAAAGAAAGATAAACTAGTCATTTGTAGGAAAATGGATACACTTTAATACCGTAATGTTAAGTTTAATAAATCAGATCTGTAAGAGTAAATATCACATGATTTTTCTTTTTCTTTTCTTTTCTTTTCTTTCTTTCTTTCTTTTTTTTTTGTACCGGGGATCAAACTCACAACCTCATGCCTGCCAGCCAGTTGCTTAAGCCACTGAGCTAAACCCCTCGCCCTCCGGACCTATTTTTTGAGACAGGGTCTCACTATGCAGTTCAGGCTAGCCTTGAACTCACTTTGTAACCCAGGTTCGTCTCGAACTCACAACAATCCTACTGCCTCAGCCTCTCGAGTGCTGGGATTAAAGCCATGTGCCACCAGGCCCAGGTGATTTTTCTTATAAGAAAAACTTGAAAGTATAAGTGAAAGAAACAATAATAGGGCAAAGAAAGATAGGTCTTGCTCAAATAGGAAGAAGATCAAGAGATGGCAGGAGGAGGGAAGGGAGGAAAAGTGTATGAAAAATAAATTAAGATATGCCATGTATATATACCACCTCCACACAAGGAATGTAAACAATGTGTTCTGCATACATGTACAAAAGAAAAAAGAAAGAACAGGAACCAAGAGATGGATGGAAGAGAAAGTGTGGGGGAAGGAATTTTAAATGTTTCATTCACATGTGCCAAGTTTCCACAAGGAATGTCAACATTACGTACTATAAATATGTACTAATAAAATTTTTAGTAAAAATTTAAAAAATCTCATATAATATACTGAAAACTAGGAAGTTTATAAATGATAGATACTTATTTTTTATAATTCTAGGAGGTCGAAAGTTCAAGATCAGATGTCTGTATATTTGATTTCTTGGGAGATTTTATTTCCTGCTTCATAGATGGTGTTTCTTAGCTGTGTCTTCAATGATGGACAGGCAGACAAGCCATTGGGCCTACTTTATAAGGGCACTAATCCCTTTCATTAGAAGCCTCTGCCTTCTGCCTTCAAGAATTAATCAGCTCCCCAAATGCTTCACTTCTTTTACCTTGGGGATAATATTTCAATATATGAATTATGAGACAACATTAGCATTCAAACCATTGCACAACATTTTTTTTTTAACCAACCAAAATCACATAGTGACAATTAAAAGAAGACTTGGAAAAATTCTTCAGAATTTCCCATAGGGTAGGTCTGGTGGTGAAATGAACAAGGAAACTGAAGGATTAAAATGTTTTTCCTGACTTAATTGATCAGCAGCAAGACAACCTCCAAAGCTACAGTTTCATATCTGTCAAACAGAGAAAGATTTTAATAGAGTATCGGGGATGGAGCCACTCTCAGAACTAACAGAAAAACAGAACTAGACTATAGCAAA